>JTDE01000800.1:87310-126088 GCA_014338405.1 Paragonimus skrjabini miyazakii
CTCGTGTATTGGTGAGTCTATTCATGTCAGTGTAATGTGTGGGTTCCATTTACCAACCTACCTCAGTTTGGTTAACTTCTTGTATTCGGAGTCCCATGGTTTACTTATGGCCTCATTGTTTTTTGATGAAAGCGCTCTTCCAGGACACTCAGTTTAGATTTCCTTCCGTCAGGTTTTTAAGGTCAGTGCTGTGCAAAGATTTGACGCACCTTCGTCACCTTTATTTAATTTAGACTGGGTACGTTCCTTAATGCAGGCAGGTTAAATTGGTTTCCATTGGATATAACTAAATTACTTGGTTTTTGATGGCATTTGTTATGATTCATTGAGTATGGCGTTTAAGATCTGTTTAGTTAGTGGTTAAAAAATGGTTTCATTTTTTTCCACAATTTATTACGTTATTGATTTATTGAGTTTATCCATGCAATGTATGTTATTCATCACTTCACATGTTGCTAAATTTTGTAACCAGTAGTTCATCTATTCTAGTATGTTTGGTTAGGCGGAATTTTCTCGTTTGGAAATATATCTGAATACCAGGACCAGGATCTTCGCAACTGTGATTCGTTACTTAGCTTGAATCCTACACAGACCCAACCCTCTTTTTCTCTGCCTAACCATAACAAGGAAGAAAATGTTTCTTTAGATCGAAACTTCGTGTTCCTGTTCTCTAAATTACTAGTGAGTATTGGAATAATTACTAATACTGGGTCATTCATGTTCCGTGTGTTGATTATCTCTTAGATTTCAAACTGTTATTGTGTCAAGAACGGAAGTCCTTTCGTTAGATGTGTTATATTCGTAAAACTTGACACTGGTAGTTTTGCGTGATGTTGATCGAAATGTTTTCGATTATGTTGTTTGAAGAGCATACGGTGGAATCAGAGTTGCAGTCAATCTGCTACACTTAAGCTTCCATATTTGGAAGGAAAACTCACTTTCAGTTATAAGGAGATTAAGGATGGAGTAACGCTCACAATTAAATACAGGTCTTCCGGCCGGTCCCAGATACCAGATAGCTCCTGGTAGAGAGCGCCAGAGTCAGGATTTCTTCTGATCCACGCTTGTGACTAACTCATGTTGTTCCTTATACTCATTTACTTGACTGTAAGCACGTTCGAATTGTCACATTTATATGCTTATCCACATTTGTATTTGGGTGGAGTTCATGTTGCCCGATCGCCCCAATGAGTGACACAGTAACTTAACTCCATTCAGAAATCTTACGGACGTGGCTGGGTGTTTGGATGCGATGAATCGTTTGTGCCTAATCTGAGTTCAGCGGCACAGCGGTCAACTTCGTTATATCATTAAAACGCGGACTAAAATTCACATCCTGGCTGTTGTAATATTACGAACTGTTGGCAGCCTTTACCGAAAACAAAATTAAATTCTAGAGCTTCTGCTTGAAAAGACCTGACGGTCAAGCCAATGTGAATGCAAAATGCAAAATCAAACTCGAATGGTGTTCAACCTACATGTACAAAACCCCCTGCTTTATAACAGTGATTGAAGAGTATTAGTAGTAGAACCACTGTCGCCTTACACTCATTTGGACAAACCGAACACCTCTTCATGAGTTGCAAACTGAATACCTTATGGTATGGTGCAATTAATTATTTGATCATCAGTACCGGTTTCCAGTTCCCATCCAGCTGAATGACTGCTATAGTAAGAGACCCGTTGATGAACCGCCTCACTATGTGTCTACTACTGAATATGCTTCTAAAAACTTGATAGGTTAATCGGATTCAGGACTTAGCAGGATGAGCCGCTTCTAAAATCCATCAACCACCGGGACCACAGGAACGTGCAACAACATGAATGGGTTGCTAAGGGTTGATGACAAAGTCATTACTGGGGCCGTCTGAACCGGTTCCGGTTTGGAACCCTGACGGTTCAGTAACCAAGTGCCAAGAGTCTCCTACAGTAATTTTGACAAGCCGGTTAATTTGCACACAAAAGCACACCTACAAGTTGATAGTCAACGCGGCAAACATGCACAAATTTTGTGCGTCCAAACATTTCAATTTTGTTTAGACTACGGACATTCAGTTCTGTACATACTGTCGGACAAAGGATAGAACAATGTCACCTAATGGTTGCTGGCCCTCAGTGATTTATAAAACCGCACATTTGAACAGATTCTTAAATAACTTACATGTCAGATGCAATTAGCTGATTAATTTTGACAAGGTCGTTTGTGATTCATAGGCTTTCTCTGATCACGTGAAAGTACCACACAAGTGATGGATGTCCGTTCGACCATAGCATGATGGGCGTCTTGATTAAGCGAAGCCAAATTAGTTAACAACTAAAAACAACGCTATAAAAGCAAGGTGTGAAAAAGCTGCTTTATCTGAGGTCATATTTTTAGGTGTCGATGGCAGAATGACGGTGTTACTGTGCAATATAGATGAAACTAAGAGAATGTCAATTGTATGAAAAGTGAAAGTAGTATAACAACTGAGAACTGTTGAGTATTTACCAACTGTAGATAGATCCATGGTAATTATGTGTACACAATCTCTTATCAGGTAAAGCCACGATATTCGTTTAGATTGCACTATAAGCAAAACACTAACGAATTACAACGGACCGTTATCAAACTGCATCGAAATAAAGCCCTACCCATAGATTTCTGTTGAACACTCTTACTTGGTTGTGATATCACTCATCAAGGTATATGTGGGCCAGCTGTTCAGTTCGAGTCACATGATCTGCTTTCTAAAGCTGTATCAGTTTACTCATTTCTTCCAGCATCGTCAGCTTGTCTGCGTGTCTTCTGTGGTTCATATGACCATCTGATTTGCAGGTGAAATGCTATTGCCGACCAGCTCGGTGATTCATTGAGGGCATGAGCAGTGGTTGACAGCAACTGACTACTCAACGTGATAACACGAGCACCATAGCGACAGAAACTATTCACGAGATCTGCACATAGTTCATTTCAGCAGGTTGGATGAAACTACAAAAAAACACCACAGAATATGGACAAAAATTGAACTCGGAATAAATTGTCGTACTGAAGTGAACGTTATACTAACGGTTACGAACGGACTATGCGGTGGGCATACTGGAAAACGTTTAGAGGTAAGTTCGGTTTCACCCAATAATCTCTCATTTGTCTTGAAAAACTGGGACTATTTCAGTTGTATATCATTTCACTCGGTTCGTAGTTAGGTCGACTATCTTAGGAACTGCTTATGAGTAGTAGGATGTTAATCAGTAAATACTGAACATTAGACAAAGTTCGTTCTTTTGTTCGTATTCATTTTGCCAGTTCAGTCAAATTCTTTCGCGGTGTCATAAAAAACTGGAACATTTCTCACAATTTCTAACACACTCGAGTAGGATTTGAACTCCTGTCCGTGTGCTTATGAGGCAGCCATGTTAGTCGTCGCATCACTGGTCTTACATTGCAAGCGTCTAAATCGCCACATCAATGTTTTGTGTCACATTCGCTTAAGCAGTTTGATTATCGTCAGAGGAGACATAGCACCTAATATGTTAACTCTAATCAGTGGCTTGGCGGCCAGTGAAAACAAACTCACAATGCTCACTGAACCTGCTGAGATGCGATCCGGAATTTTGATCGATGTAAGTTGGACGCAAATGACAGTTTATCGCATTTGATCGCAGCTGGATTTTTCAGCGCGACCAAAATTAGACTCCCTGTAATGGCAGTGATCTACTACTGATGGGTTTTATAAAGATCTAGGCTGATGTCTAGTACAACTTTAAGCAATGAGTAGGCTAAAAGTCTGTGGGCATAAGGAAAATACCAGCAAATGTGTTAAGTTTTCAACTTGTATTTACGGGGTAAGTCAATTGTCAAGTCGAACCGATTAGATAAATACCTCTCGGGCAAATCTAAAATGCGGCAAAAAACCTGACTGACGGTTAACGACACAGGCTCTCTGCGCCCCGCCTCGTCTTCGTTTGAACTCCACAGAGTCCGGGTTTGAACCAGAAATCTACGCAATACGAGCGAAGAATGCTGCTTGTAGCTAATTCAGTCTGCAGCAGCATGATCATGTGTAACCGGGATGGCTGGAATTTAAAATAATTACATTCTTAGGAATGTGTTTTAGATTGTGACGACTCTCACAACTATTTGCTAGTGTGATAATCACTTGCCGCACGCGAGCTGGTGAGTACGCGGCTGACGGCCCATCATCAAAGAACTGATTGAGTGTCTGGCTGTTAACCACCTGACGTTGCGGCACAGCAATGCATTAAACGATTAATCTATTCGGTTGTGTATTACGTAGACCAGTGGTCGTACGTCACTCAAAAAGTGAATGCCGTTCGGACGATTTCTTCATAAGCAGGCTCACGCCAGACGCTCACCCGCATTTTGTGCACGCGGGTGCGAATATACTGACGCATCAAAAGCAGATTACAGACGCCCATTGGTCTCACCTTCAACTTAGATCCACAGTGACGTTATGCGCGAATGACCTCGTTCGACACTTGTATGTTCAATGGAAATAAGTTTTTTCTACTGTGACTTATAAACCGCTTAGTCTCGGGAAAACTTACATATGCAACATTTTTATGTCAGTTTACACACAACATATTTTACTCAGAATTACAGTCTGTGAATGGGTCCGCACATTGGGATATCACCACATGGACATTATTTTCACCTCGTACTTTTTATCACTTTTATGAACATACTATCTTTAACTGTGACCTTCTCTTAGCACAACTGCATTAGGAATAGAGTGTCAGTTATAGCATAACCCGTTTGAAAGCTTATGCTTGAAGAATGATTTGTGATAAGGCCGTAATTATGGTGGGTGGTCATGGTTGACTCTTGATTCAGATACCTCTTCGGATCGTCCTTCTAGACAGTGGTTGGCTTTGAAACCGTGTGATCGATAGCCCAGCAAATTCCGTCCGGATAGGTTCATTCAGGGAGGAAATAGGTACGAATTGGGTTAGGAAGTACCTTGTGTAAGTTATGGGATCCCCTGTTGTATTTAGGCTTTGTGTGTGTTTTGTTGGCCAGAATTCGACGCATTTTATCTGTGGTCTGCCTCTGGTCAGAGTCTTGTCAGAGTTCATAAACTTAGATAACTGACTCTCTGATAGACTCTCATGGAGCAGGGTATATATGCAATGCGTAAGCTGATCGACCAAAACGAGCTTACTGGGCTAAACTGACTTGAACATTCTTATTTGACGTGGGCCAACGCATCAGTGTTTTCGCGCTCGATACGTTTGTCAGAGCCGCTGATTTTGTGGTATGGTAAACAGTGGACTGAACTGTCGAACAGTTCAAACGGCCGGAGTGACTGCAGAGAAGTGGAAGATGAACTCAACGTCAGATGCTGAATTATCGTCAGAAAATGGCTGCAAACCGTGAAAACGGATTAAATAATGGTGAGTATAACCACAAAACGGTTACTACTGGCTGAAAACAGCTTGAAATGCTCAAGTTACGACGGGGTGACCTGTACTAGTGAATTAAACTGTGTCCATGAAAAATCGGACTGGCTTTGTGTTAGTCGTCTACGGAAAATATTGAAATATTGTTTCTGTACGTTACATCAGCTATATCAACGAAAGCTGCAATAAAATATGGCACGTATGACTAACGGAAGTGAACCAAATCAACACTGTGCAAGACCAACTCATCGTAGCACAAATTGGCCAAAAGTCAGATTGAACTCATTAAACTAGTTCCTTTTAATTCGTCGTTTATAACACAACTGATAATTCTGAAGTAGAAACACAAATCAGAAGAAGAAGACTGTAGGATGATGTTATTTCCTGCAGTCTCATCAGTCACAAATGTGCATTCTGTAATATACAACAAACTGAATGAATCAACCTAAATCGGAAGGACAACCAGAACATTCCTAAATGGCTAGCTGATCAAACTTCACGGCAATCAATAGAAACTTTGGGCCGCGACTGATTGCATGCATCATCGGTCGTCCGTAAGGTAATCGTAAACGGTCACATCATAAATACATCTGGTAACGTCATAGTGTTATTACTTAAGCATAGTTCGCGTCTGTTGAAGCTGACCTAAGCTCTGCTATTCACGCTTTTAAAAGCAAGCACAGGTACTCAAAAGCAGCTTACTGTGAAGGTGAGGCTGCTTTGGTTTTGAGTGATTTTGGTCACGTGATTTAGCGCTTTAGTTCTTTTGGCTGTTCTGACTTAATATGATTAACTAAGTTTCTTGTATGGTTGTAGCTAAAGAGAGTGCAAACAATGACGTCATCCCACAGTTTTCGTCTTCTGGTTTATGTTTCCAAATGGATTAAAGGACTAATTGTTTCAAAATTCTCAATCAGTCAGCCAGCTAGACAATCTGTAAATAAATGAGGTATGTACATCATATTCTTCTTTCTGGTGTTTCAATGCTGAAAACTTGTAAATAAGTAAGGTTTTTCCAATTAACATCAGCTAACTTGTTTCGTTCCTACCCCCAATATCCAAGGTAAATTTGGGGAGGCTTCAGATTATACGAATTGTCTCATTAGCGCCACATGACTTATGTTATTTGTTTGCACTGTAAAACAATGCTGGATTTTCGTTTAAAAGGAATTATTTGCGCTCGTTCGAGGTAACCCTCAATGTCGTCAGTCATGACGCTGACCTGTTTTTTTCTTAAATAGCCGTTCATATCCCAGCGTTTCCAATCAAACAACCGGTGGTTCTGTCAGCCGAAAAGGACGTCATCTGTTACTATCAATATTAATAGTTTGGCAGACATGATAGTTTTAGAAGAGACCCCGTTGTGAAGAATCTTGACTTCGAGTAGATATAAACCAGCAACAGAAACAGCATGTACAGATGCAAAAAGTACTCTATCAGTTGAGTCGCGAAGCCACGCCAGAAGATCAGGAATTTTACATTTAGTCTCAGCCACTGTCTCATGAAATCCATCAAATAATCTGGCAGACTGACTGGCCAGGCAGGATTTCTCGAACAGTTTGCGTTGGAATCCATCAACGTCACCGATGGGCGTTGAAACTGTGTTACTGGTAACTAAGCAAGTGCTTATTAGTCAACTACAATACACACTGGATGGTCGTTCTAGGGGCCCGTACCGATTTCCGTACCCAGGTTGGCATATGCCAGTGACGTTATATCACTCTACCCTATTGCATTCCGGTCGGACATGCGCAGCAACCTGTTCACTGCTATCTTCCCGTCGTGAACAATGAGACTGTTACAATGCAGGCTTCGAACTAACTTTCTCTCACAGTGGGTTGAGCATTCATCTAAATAACAACGTATGTGTCAAAACACAGGTGATGTTCATTTTCTCTCAACCAGACTCTTTACTACTAATCAGGGATGCATGAGAACAGCTGTGTGCGGTCCTTAGGGTGTAACACACAAAAATTATGTGGATTGTGTTTGGAAATTGCTGCGCGTCACATGAAACAGTAAGATTTTATAGGGTTAAGCAATACACGGCCCATCGGCAGAACACGTGAAAACGTGATAGAATGGTAATTGTAGCTACGGGTCTCTTATTTGTCCGTCTCCTGGAGCCCACAGTTGCGTGAAATTCAATTCGTTTTTGGGCACATGACGGGGAAGATGATGGATATGAGCGAACTGTTTGTGGACACACGGTTGGTCGCCTTGTTTTCCAGATTAGCCTGTCATATTGATTGAAACAAATGAACGTTTACCACCAAAAAGTCTCACGTGCAACACTTACAGTTTCATTCGTTTGCCCCGAATCTGATAAAAACCATGAGAAAAAAAATCTAAGCGTGAATGGACAGAGGAAGTTTGAAGCACAGCCATCCCAATTCATTTAGCCGGCTGAAATCTATCTCTGTAGAGAGTAAAAGAGAAGGCATTGCAAATAACTAGATAATGTTGAGAAACATTAAACGGATTGAGTTTAAACATGAGAATAGATATTCATCCTGTTTGTGTAGGAAAGAATGAAAAGGATCTATCTTTCACGAATAAATTCGGTGAAGAAAACCGGAAAAACAAGCGGGTCACCAGAGCTGGGATTCATGAAAGAAGAGAAGGATAGTAATCAGACGATTGGAGGTTCTCGAATTTTACGACTGAAGGTTAAACAACTTCCTTTTTAAGTGTTCTGGATGCATTTGTCTTTGTGTTGGCGACTGGTTATGAATGCGTTGATAACCTAGTAGTCGCAGACGGTCATCACATTGTGAGCCGCTAAACTTCACATTTACTGAGCTGCCAACTATGTTACTTTCGGGTGTTAAGCTGGCTGGGTGTTGCGACCCATTACGACTTAATATCTGCATTATTATTTAGAGGGTTTACCAGAACAGCAATCTGATCTTGAAACCTCGAGTGGCTAGAGTAGCCTCGTCTGCTTCAGAATAGTTGAACGCATATACTTAATTCATAACCTTTCAACAAAACACCCTTTGTTTTTTATATCATTAGTATCGTTTCGAGATAATATTGTGTGCGGATGTACCTGCTGAAACTGTTGGATACTTTCACCAGTTTAGTGTAATTTTGGGTTCAATGGCGCTTGAACTGGAGCATTTGAACTGCTTCATAGTAATCGCCACGTCTATTCTAGTCATGTTTTTTCCATATCACCCAACTTAATTATCTTGACAACGGAAGGGGAGAGACGATACCTACGGAAACGAGGAAAACCTTCGATTTGCAGAGCACAGATTCCAGACAACATATTGACTTATGATGCTTCACTAAAGTTCTGCAACCTACGGTTTACGGATTCGCCTGTTGGAATGTATCTATGGTATCTATGGTATCTATCAGTCATCAGCACAAATTCCCATGAACTAAAAGAATAGGTTCGTTTGTAACAAGTGACATTATTAAACACTGAGAGGTCCGTAAATCTTTGACTCTGAGTTATTTCGTTGGCACCCTTATGCTACGATCTTTAACAGGACGAAGCACCGAGTGCAATAAAAATAGCATACCAATATATCATTAATTTCTATAGAGCGCCTTTGGTTTTATAATATCAATAAGGCTTAATTCAGTTCAGGGCATTAATTGACTTGAAGTTGCTAGCGGTGAAACTGCTGATGTTGCTGGGGCTGTCTAGTGTTCGACTTTCAGTGGTGGAACAGATGGTACAGTTTCTAGAACTTACGATCATATTTGTTGGCTTACGTATGGTGGCTACCAGAAGAAAGTTTATACACGTGGGAGGCAAACTGATGATTTTCTGATAATGAGACGGTGGACCTATTGATCACCCTTGGTCGGTCTCAACTGACGGTCGTGTACTACAGGTTCAGCTCGCAAGCAATTTCTCAGGGCTAAATCAATGGGTTCTAACAAGGGCTACCATATTTGGCGTACTCTGGAGCTACAACTATCTTACGACAGATTATTGTTTAATCAGAATGTTATTTGAATAGCCATTCAAACCAGGTTCGTCACATGAAGGAAGTTAGCGTAACCTGCCACGTAAACTTCCGTATTTACAACATGAGGGATGTCATGTGGTTTGTAATTACAACGGAACAATTCATCGAAGTATGTGGAGAACATGCACAAAACAGAATCACACGTGATAGATTAAATCACCTGATAAGTCAGTACAAACACTGGAACATAATCACTTGAACATATCTCGGTAAATAAATAACCCTGAAACCAAGCCAAAATTTTCACGTTGCTTCTGAATGCCATACACTTGGTTCATAACAGATATCAGTGCATCGCGTAGTAGACCCTGCCAAAGGAAAATAAGTCCACGAAGGGTTGCCCGTCGGTCATGAAAGAAATATAGTTGGCCAATCAGCTTTCCGATCATTTCGTATTGAATAGTTGAACGTGTGAACACTCCACATCCAACCTTGGCGGACTATAAGGTTGTTGCTAGGGCGTGTTTGTCCAATTCTGCGTAATCGCAAGTAGATGCAATTTTGAGACAAATGATGTTTATCAAGTTAATCGTAGTCACATATGCATACATATATCTTGCTTGCCTATGTGACTACGATGATATATATATATATATATATATATATATATATATGCACACGCACGCAAACTTTTTAATACAACCTTGTCTATAACAGTTTGCTGCTTAGAGTCAGTCGGTTGCGTTTCTTTCCATACACCTAGGGGTTAGGTCCGCATAGGTCTTTAGGCAGAACTCAGACATGGTAACATATAATTGACCTAGTTTGCAAATTCAGAAGGGGAATGGCTACAGTGGATTTGCAATATATACCATGCAAAGGTCTCCAGTTAGTAAGAATCCCTTAATAAACAAACCAACTCGACGTGTTGTAAAAAGTTCCATTAAGTCTAGACACTTTCCAAATCCTATGCACACGGTTGACCTGGAGGTTATCCGGGTCCTTTAGAAGCGACTGACTTTCGACCAGTCAAACCTGATTAAGTTAGTCACGGTCACCAGAAAAGTGATCTGTAAGTGGCGTCCAGCGTATAAGGATTCATTCTGGACACACGCCAGAGGCCGTGGCCATTCGTACAAGTATCTTACAAGTATGGAAAGCTTTGAACAAGGTTAGTCTGTGAAGTAATATGTGGAATCTGTAACTGCCAAATGCTTCGAATAGGTACTATTGTATAGGCTGAAGTAAACACAGGATTACCGTCTGCTTTCAAGAAATATTCTCGACTTGACTCCCGTAAACCAATAAATAACACCTGTACTTGATGTTAAGGACTTTGATCCCAGCTAGTGCCTCGCGATACCAGCTGACCTAGGAGAACAAAACATGAACGAACTTTCCAACAAAATAACTAATCGTTCGTTCGGCTAACGTTCTGGCAACGAAGATGACTAGTACAGAAACTAAACCCAAAATAGGAATGGTAATATAATTTAACAAATAGAATAGTGTACATGGGAAACTTTTGGTGCTAACCTCGAAAACCTGTCCGTAAATGTTGGAAATTCTTCAGTGGTGAATGTTTGTAGAGTGTTAAAAGGTGGGAAGCAAATACGCATCCAAAACTTAGGGCCAGAATATATATCCCGTGATAAAATTAACAACTGCCTATTTATCAGCTAAGTTCAAAAATATACGACACCAAACGTCTGTTTTTCGTACACCTCCACCAAAAAGCGTTAACGATCCAAATATGTGAAAAGGCTGTTTTATGGTAGAATTATGCCAGTTTCAATTATCACTGTGACAAAACTCTAGGAATAGTGCACATATCTCCCGCGCTTTTGAGTTTTAGAAGGCATGCGCTTATTCACTGGGAGCAAAACCGCACCAAACGAGGAATTTATGTTTGACTACGAATGGTTATTCATGTTTACCCTGACGAACAATAGATAACGCACAAGAGTAATGCTGTAAGCTAAAAATTGAACCCACATTTTCATGTTCATTAACGTGGCATAACACGGCAGAGTAAAACAGATGGGGATTTTCAGGCATAACAACTAAAATGGTACTACGGTAATTTTCATGCTCATTTGTGTATGCAGATCCTACTCTTGTGTGTAGAAGTAACTGATAACTAAGGTTAGTTCATTACGGAAGCCCACATACACCCCACACAAGAGTACGAAAGCAAAAAAGTACACTTGTTTGAAAGTTGTGAATATTTCTATCCAGCGTCTGGTCGCCGTTCGATCAAACACTTACAAGAGCTTCAGAAATGCGTTTATCAGCCATCAGCTGCAAGTGTTTAGAGGTCATGTTTCTACTTCGTGCTAAGTAGGAAAGTAAGATTTGAGTATTCAGATGTTCGCCAAACTTGGCATTTAGGTTGCAAACGTTTAATCACCAAACGACGTGACATCATTAGTGCCGGTGTTTCACCGTATAGGTCTGAGCGTAGGGTTTGGTGAAGTGTGGTAGATGCCGGTATTTATATACCGGAGCAAGTTAACCTTCTGACCTGAATTCTGGTTGGTCATTTTCCGTTGTTTTGACCAGAATTACCATTGACTGCCTTTTGTTGCATTCGAAATTTGACCTGAGGCCCGATTGATTATTTCTTAGACCTTTCGAACCCTCGATCTGAAACATGGAGCCAATGGGCATCTACCACACTTTACCCAACCATACGCTCAAGTTTACACGTTGAAACACCTACGTGTAGAGGACAAGTGGGTGTAACGAGTCTGAACTGGGGCAGTTTCATGATTGGAGAAGGGTCAGCCAATCAGTGTTAACGCACAAGCTGCTACAGATGGAAGTATGGTCAAACTGGCGCCAATCAATCATAGACAGCGATTAGCTGCTGGTGAATGCGTGTCTGTTTCAAACAACCGAGTTGCTAGAAGCATGGTCGTGGAACAGCACAACAACAAACTGGCCAATCAAAACGTGGAGACACCCGTCGCTTGATAGCAGCCGTAAATGTTGTTCTATAAAAAGGTGCCGTTTTTCTAATAAACTGAGATTACTTAATGCCGATCAGATTCCTGTTCTGATTTTTCTTGATTAGGTAGCTCATTTCGCGACAGTGGACTTGTGTTCTACCTTCGTCCACTAAATATTTAGTACGCCTTTCCTGAACAGCAGTCGAAATGTAGTCCCAATAGGCTTCAAACTAATAGAACTCAGTAGGGTTTGTAAACAACCAGTACATTTGGAAATGTGATAAGTAGTTAGCTCTGGCCTAGTCTGGGACCAACGGCAGCAACCAAGAGAAGAAAGAAAAGAATCACGAGATGGGCTACATCCCACTTGGTGACACTCACAAACGCGCCAATCTAAAAGTACATAGAACCTTCGAGTGTGTTAAACAACTCTCGAGAAGGTCCGGGTTAAACGACCTTGAAAACGGAATTATAGATAAGTCGTTAGAAAAATGACAGGCATGTGTTGAGTGCAATTAGTCGCACGACTGAAGAAAGTTGAACGGAGTTCATTTGGGGCCTCTCATAATAGGCGTACACAGAATCATACGTACAGAACAGACAGTCGGGAAAACACGGTTGCAGCCGGGTTCTTTAGAGAAGCCACACAATCGCTGATCACTACATACGCAGTGACGATGTCACCTCGTTTGGTGACGATACGTTTGAAACCTTAATGCCAAGCCCGGCAAACGTTCCAATATCTAAATTTCCAACCCGACCTACGAATAGCACAAACGTTGTTTTCAACTGTCAGAAGGTAAACTTTAGTGCCTGCATTAAAACAACTTTAAACTCACCGAAACATTGAGTAGCTTATTTTAAAACGACCTGTCTGCAGAAATCACAGGAATCATCATCTGACGTTGGTAGATAAAAGCTCTATCGCAGATGCAACGGTAAAGACACTGAAACAACAGAAGGGATACAAAGTGATTTTTGCCAAGACTATGAAGTCAATATCGGGGGTGGGTTATGAGGCTTTATTTTAAAAGCAGCTTGCACCTTACTGGCTTGTTGTAATTGACTTACTACAGTTCCTAAGGCAATATGAAAAGCTGCTGCAACAATTGAAAGCAATACCACAGATTTAGTGGCACTGAACATTCTGGTTTATACTAGAGCTGAACGTAAGTGTTTTGTAGACGACAAACGGTATGCAAAATGAATAACTCCGCTGATTCCAGCAGTTTCGGCTTTTCCCGTTTGTTGGTTCGTTTGGTCTCATAGCTCGCTTGGCTTAAAGAAGCATCCGATGATCCGTTAAAATGTCCATCCGATTCGTCACCTCCATGATATACCGGTTTCGTTATGTTACCGATTTTGGTGGGCTGCAGCGTTTCGCATAACATTTGAAGACCACACCCTGAGATGTCCGTCTTATCCCATTCCTTTACAGTATCGTCCACATACTTTGCCAGAACTATGGACAATGTGCAAGGGAAATGCGAAGCGTAAACAGATATACGGAAATAGTTGGCAGCTATCAGTAAAGCTGTATGAGCGTTGCAGCGTACACACAGTGACGAACGACACCTAAGAATGTTTCTATGTCCCTTAGGTTCTGTTGAGAAAAAACTTAAATTCGCATGACCATAGTCAGTTTGGTGATAACAATAGCATAAGAATAAACAATATCAAGTATACTAATATACACACAGGCGATCCATACGATTTTATTTACCTGTTCCCATTTTAGATACACGATTTTCCATTGCACTTTGGAGTATCAGAATGTCCACAATAGAATCTTGAACGCAACAGCGAGAACGTGACCGACCCAACTGGCCGGAAGGGACAACCAGTATTAAGTAGAGCACCTCGCATTGACAACCTTGATCGGAGAAGTGGTACAGGTTATTCGGGGGGTGTCAACGGCTTTGCCTAATCCAAGCGGGGTTAGCGGTCAAAGTGGAGCACAGATCATCTGACCCTGCCCCCACTAATTCACCAAACTGTGGACAGTTTTGGTTCCTTTGAAAGGTAAAGGGTTGCGAGTGGCTAGCAGTGTCTGTGGATTCCACGTTCAATAGGAGTGAGCTTTGGGGTCGTGGTGAACTTCAAGGTGTAATGTGAAAATGAGCCAGTTTGTGAAAATACTTGTTATTCTTCTTGCATATATGGATGACGGACGCAAGTACACTCACATCAGTCCCAAAACACGCAGACATATTACCGAAGCATTCGAAAGGGGCCATGACTAGCGCACGGTTGCTCTTCTGAACGGAGTCACGTGTAATACCGCTTACAAGTAGCTTCATGTAGATTACATCAATTATGAAGTTCAGCCTGGCAAAGGACATAGAGATAAGATTCCAACAGAATTAGAGATTGATAGGCTGCTGGAGTGGGTTTCCGTGGCCTTAACGATTACGCTGCAAATTTGTGATTGTGCGTCAAAGCTGAGTTTGAGGAGGATTTATTGACTACCACGATTAGTCGATACTTGGATGGCCGGTGCATAACTTTCAAGAGACTGTGTCAAGTACCCGTTGGCGTGAACACGGATAAGAATGTAGAATCACAGCGACTATTTGCTTGTCGGCTGGTGGAGTGCTTTGCAAATTCGAAGACTATTTGCTTGATAGGTGAGACGAACTTCAGCTTGCTGTGTACGGGGTCAGTCGGACGTTCATCAAAAGGATCGAGAGCGTGCGACTTTGTAACAAATAGTCAAGGTCGTAATCTTCATTTGATTGACATCAAGCTCGCTAGTAAGCTAAACGACGAGCAAGAGGGCATACAACAACAGTGATTGAAAGGGCTGGCTACGAATCCTGTTAGATCAGATAAAGATCAGTACACCCATGTCAGACGTTGCGCTGATATGCGACAAAGCATCGTACCACGCTGATCTGGAAAGTGTGTTTGCCGAAGAGTTATATAACGGAGGTCAACTATTACGACTGTCGCCCCGTTCACCATGGTTGAATCCGATTGAGAATTTATGGAGCATGGTGAAAGCAAAAGTTAAAAGGCAAGTACAGGGTGAATCACGAAACGATACTGAACGAAGACCTTCAGCGTGTGCAGTCCCAACAGGAGTGAAGGATGCGGGCCTTGGAAAGAATATTCATTTCTGCTATATGTGACCTCACCGGAGACCATCGCGCTGGTTTTTCGCCATACCAAACGGTACTGCATACAGGCGACAAAGGGTAAAACGATGAGGTCACAACCATGAACCTACCTTTTCTCAGTGAACGAGCAAAGTTCCATTCACATCAACCAGAAATTGATTTGTACCTCCCACTTTTTGGAAGTTATTCTTGATCAAGCTAATGAATAGCCTGTGAGTGTGCCTAGATTACGTGGGATTTTCCTTTTTTGGTTGAACGCTTAAGAGAAACCCAGCTACCCGCATACTTAAGATAATGTAATATTTCACGTTCACAACTGAAAATAGTAAATGAACTGTTAGCATCTCGCAATATGTTATCTCTTGTTATTATTCAGCCACTGCTTCAATAACGCTGCAACCCAGTCGACAGTGTGAATCTTGTACATATATACAGGTAGTTAGCCGGTTACCAGAGCCATTCCACTTTTAATATCAGGTATAAGCTGGCTACCCAGTGCACACTGGCCCTGATTAATTATTCGGACTGCCAATGTGCACAATGTAGTGTATGTCCTACGCTTTCTGACTGCTGTAAATCATCCTGTCCATCTTTTTATCCAAGAGTGTACAGAATGTACCTGTTGTGTATATGCCAAATATTCACCTCTCATGATTCATTATGCTACTTTTGGTGTTGGCTTGAGGAAATTTTTACCGAGCTATACTCAATTAAGGAAGCACAATGAAATATATAGCGGATTGACATGACAATCTTGTAGAAGTTGTATAATCTATTAATGGGAGTTTTATGGTCTACTAATTACAGTGTGCAACCAGGACAGTGGTTGCATATTTGAGCGTGACTGATTCTTCTTCTGTGAAGAAACGTTTGTGCCCCATTATGGAATGCAATGTTTATGTATATAAACAATATAAACGCATTGCATATATACATGTATTATAGTTATATATAACAACTCCATTGCCTACATAGATCACTGACTACGTATTTTCTCGTTGATACTCGTGTCATCCTAAAACTTCTGCCTTTCACTACAGTAAGCTTTTATCAGCTAGCCTAGAATCGGCTCTTTATATAGCGATGGGGTTAAAACATGTTACCGGCTTTGCCGTGTTTTTATCATTCAGCAAGCTCAGGAACGCCAACAAACACGTTGCTAACTTCCTTGTTCAAAATGCTTCACTGGCACCAAAGGCTCTGTTTATGTGCGCTGCTGAAACTACTGAACTCCTTCACGTAGTTGGGTCAACTGCTGATACGACCTACGGAAATCAATCATGCAACGGACAACCAAGAAAAACGAACGTCCGTCCAGAAAACTTTTCTATAATGTTTATGACAGTCTTGTTGAAAATTACTATTAGTAATAACAGTTAAAGTTAAGGGCTACCAACGTTTAACCCCTTTACATTAGATATTCAGTTCATCTGTAACTTCAGCAGAAATGCAAGGTGTACTATCGTAGTGTAGTAAATGGACGATCACACTATACTACTCGTGAGTAATCAAGCAAGAGCACATGGTCGGTATTGAAGTAACCAAGGATAAATACACCGTGAAACATTAGAGTGCATCCCAGCAAGAAGTAAAGTCTTCGATGCTCGGACTTACCACTGGCGATAACAGCATCCAAAGCTTACGGTTATGTGCAAATGAATGTTCGTGTTTGATGTGTTGCTGAGGTGTATAAAACCAGGTTAGATTTTCTTGACATCTACAGTATTTGAGAACAAGATTTTGCGAGAAGCAATAGAATGGCTGAAATCTAACGTTAGGTTAGATGCAGTCTTGAAACACAGTGGGAGTTAACAATAGTGTGATTCAACAGAACTGCATTTAAAGGCGTTAATATTACAGTAAGAAAGACAATACATTTGTCGTATTCCTTTTCACTTACTCAACCACCACAGCAGAAACAGACTTCGGGACACAGTTTTCAAAATTATCTCAGAGATTTCAACCGCTCAGTTAGATGGCAATGAGGTGCCGCAGTTCGTGGATGACGAGGGTCTGTGGTCTTTATCCAGTTACTTAACTGCTCTTCGGTGAAAGAACGAACGGATTAAAGCGTAAAAGTGCGAAAGTCCATAACTAGAGCATGAGAAATGCACCTTTATCACCTGATGTTTACTGTGGAAGCATAACATTGAAACCAACATTTCGCGAGGTAGCAAATTACATTTCATGTTAACGTAAACAATGTATTAATATAAGATCAGGGGATGATATCTTTTCAGAGGTAAGCAGCAATCGACGTTACACACAATTTGTCATACGTTAAAATATACAAGTGGTGCAGTCCATTTAAAAGCTCCAGAACGTGAACATAATTAGCATGCAGCGGATCCCGGTTACACCAAATAGTCAAACGATCCAAATACGTCACTATGTTTAGTGCCAAGATGACCAGGGTGTAGATCATCTGGAACGGCAGATCGTACCAGTGATTCAGACACAATATCTCATTTGGTGTAACGCAAATTTCTTCTCCGTGTTTGTAGCACTCTACAAATTTACCTTTCCTGATCCTGTTTATATTTCACATCAATTCTGTGCACTAGCTGTTGGAAAGTGTGTGAATATTTGGTAACAGTAGCAATAGTTGATGGTACCTCTATGTTATCTGGATTCAGAAGAGGTGACAAGACTGAGAGCTATCAGATAGGAACGAAAAACGGTGCAACAACTCTGATTAGCTATATACCGTGGACTGTTAACTATGGGAAGTCTGTAGTTTGTGTTCTAGGAGGTTTGTAAATATTCGTCCGATTTTCATTTGATCGCAAGTTAGTGAAATTCAGCTTAAGCACACATGGATTAGTAGGAGGGGTAATTCACTTCAATGGACTTCCCGTCAATCGACATTCAGTCATCATCATCTTGACGTTAGTCTCTGAAATGTTGCATTGAAAACGCATTGAAATTCAACTTTATCACTTTCAAACTGCCTAAAATGCACCCCATACATCGGTCAACTCATAAAAGAGCAGGATGGAAGCTGTAGAAAGAGTAACAAACACAGTTCGGCAGAACGAACTAAGTTCTTGCTGATACATTTTATTAAATAACTACAATCTAAGGTTGCCTCTGGTTATGGAATATGACAAAGTGAAACTGGTCTGGGAGCGGTAGTGCTATAAAACCAAAGACCACGGTAGCATTCTCTCATCCACGGTACAGAAGTGTGTGTAGAATGATAGGGATTCTCCAGCAATCATAATTACCTTGGAACGGTTGAACAACTGCTTCTGACTGGACAACATTAATAATGCGGAAATCATTATTTTTTGCTCTGAAGGCCGCAGATAGTGCTAGTCAGAATAGAAACTTGTGTGAACTTTGTTTATCAGCCGAAGATTCCTACGCATGTCTACGATACGCTAACGAGTGGGTAACCAAGTCCAAGTGTGAAATTTCTGTGCTCCTGGCGTGACTTCGTAGCTCAACTGGTGGAGCGCTTACCGCGTTGAGGCATGGTGTTTCTGTCGCTGGTTCGAATCCAGCCGGAGCCCTGACTTTTCACAATTGTGTCTCATCTAAACGCTTGTTGTCGTTCTCAAAGCATTCAAAGGTGAAAATTCTCAAGCCCACTTTCCCAAGTCATTGATTTCTATTAACCTGCCCACACATGCGTTACTGTCTATATCAGTGCAGGGAGAGGACATGCTGCGATATGTTAACATTTGGTTTACTCTCCTCAGTTGCACACGCAAAACATGCAGGTTGTATAAGACAGACAAACAGAGATAGAATATCTTCAATCATACGTTCACACAAAGTACTACGTTATCAAAATCATGACAACCCGATGGGTTGCTTTAACCACTTTCATGCATATACCGCCGGCTGACGAGTTCAGATCAACATAGCTTTGCCAAAGGCCAGTAACGTCGGATTATGATGACGTAACAATACTTTAAATGATCTAAGTTGGTCAGCCTGATGACCTGTTATCGTGAGGTGTCTTGCAATCGATGATACAGGGCTTCGACTAACGGATTCACTTGTTTCAGATTGTTCTGTTTTCAGTCGTTTTAACCATTTCTAGCCGTGTTCTGCCACTCGCTAAGATAGCTTTCGGTCTGTTCTGCCTATGTAAACGTCAACGCAATTGCAAATGAACGTGAGTGAAAGAATGATCAGAAAAACTGCGTTCGCGATTGTGTAGAACTGGTCCTTTGGTAGTTTGAAACAAACCTGATCTGGCAGCCGCAGACGTACAAAATGGGGCATATTACAACTTGTGCTTGATGTCGTGTGAATGGCAGAAATAGAAACATATCCTTCCTTTGATCTTTTTGAACCAGCTCACTGTATTTGTTCATCATGGAGTGAATGTCTACTAAGTTTTCGGGATATCCGTTTACCAGTAAAGTTGTTATCAGCTCTTCTTGTTCCATTTGCAGCCTATCAGGAACGTAATTAAGCTTGGCCCTATAAAATAGGGTTTGGACCAAAACCCGCTTGTATGCTATCGGGACAAAGCTGAAAAACTGAAGATATTACCCGCCCCCTTTTGCTTTGCGATAGATTGATCGCCGTGATATATAATCCTCACGCCTGGTGGTGAGTACATCCGAGAGAGCTAAACTACCGTTTGATTCCCATTCGCGAGATAAGGATCGGTTCAGATGAATGGAATTAAGAAGGTTAAAAATAAATGGAACTGATCAGTATTCGTAAAAATCAAAGTATCATCAACATGCCGTTTGTACAATAAAGCCTTGGCAATATTACCTGGGGTTTGTTGTTCTATCACTTCCAAGAAGATGTTGGCTAATGTTGGACTGAACGGACTACCTATTTGTTTATAAGAAAGTCCATCACAATTGAACTTGATGTTTTCTGTATACAGTAAGATGAGGTCCGTGAAATACTGTAACGACTACAGCAAATAGTATTTTTGAAAGTCACCTTCCATTACATAGTTCCTGATTTTCGTTTTTTACCTACTTTTGTTTTAGTCAAGCTATTAATTTGTATTGTTTGTCTGGAGACTAAAAAACAACTCGCTGCATGTCTGGCTAGCTTGACGTGCTTTTTCTATACACTTTATTTTTCACGGACGATATCAATACACAGGGTCAAAGCGTTGTATCCTGGGTTTCACTGTCGGCTAGTTTCCGACAGCCAGAACTGACTGGGAATTATTCTGTTAGACTGTTCCAACAATGCTCGAGTAGACTGCCTGTCTTACGAAGAAGAACATTCGTAAAGAGATCTTTTAGGTAATGGGGGAAAACTTTTGCGACTGGGGTCAAGAATGTTAACTAGCCATAGAGTAACATTGTGACTTGCCGAATTGCTGATGCACAAAGTTGGTCTCAGGGGTGTTCCATCTTTGTGTATTTTGGGCCCACCCCTCATTCGTGGTGTTTCCGTGTCAATTGGCCTGATGCACCTTTACTAATTTTCAGAGATATGCTCAAGCAACAACGGATGCCTCGCTATTTATTTTTCTAGTATTCTGTTTGTATATCGTTTTATCCTCATTAAACTTAAGTTGATCTTTAAAGATGACAATCATTTTCGTCAACTAATCATCCCTGCTCATGATGGCCACATTAGAACCTTTATCCGGCTTTAGAAACAACAAGTACAGCATTTATCTGAGTTCTTCTATGGCCTGATAGTGGTTCTGTTTGAGACAACATTGCTGAGGAATGAGCGCGGATAAAAATTGGTAAGAAATAGCTACCAACTTTGAACGGAGCCACCCCGTCTCATCAGAAAACATGAGCGTTAAATCCTTCAGTTAATCGTTGGTATATTAAAACTGAACCTGTGTATTCAACTTGCCAGCGCCTTTGGGAAGTATATTAAACTTTAGTCTAAGGGTGAAGACATCCAGCTTTGTCTGTGTGAACTGAGTTTTGCACATGCACAAAACCATCATTGAGAAGTACACTCGTACTGGCTGATCGTGAGATAGAGCTCAGTAGAAAATGGACAGTTCAGACCTCGGTGTTGCAAACGGTTTCTAAGGTAAAGTTTTCAGACTTGATGTGGCATGCTAACGACAGTCTAGTGAGGGTTTCGACAAAGCGATGGTGAGTTTCTGCAAAGATGTTTGGTTCATCTCGAGTAGAATCGATGTACGAACTCGTTAACATCACGAGATTGAAGTTATTTCTTGGTAATTTCTCCTCAGATAATAACTTGATAAACTGCGTTAGAAACAGATCAGGTCGAACACCCACCCATAAAAGGCAAAACCTGTCCGTTCAGCTGTCAAGTTACTGTCTGTCAAATTGCTTCCTCTCCCAGTCCTGTGAACACCGTCTCCTTACGGTCAGCTGTGGCAGTGATAGCAATTAATCGGTCTGCCCGAAGGCCGGATATTTAACCACCCATCCGACCGATACGTTCGTATTTCGTCGGTTCGTCCTTGCCTGTCGGTCTCCTGTGCTTACAGTTGTGAACTGAGAGCTTATTACGGCCAATATTTGTACTTTACCCTTAGAAGGCAAAGAAACTGAGGTTTGTTTTATATGCTTGATCATATTGTTGATAATAATGGTACCACGTCTCTAGGGACTTGATTTGATTCTGATGTTTGATGTCGTTGATTATACACGCGTCGGTCAGCGTTCGTCGGAAGAACGCGCAATACAGTGTGGTTTTCACCTGAGCAGACTGACTGTGTTTCACTTGAACTAGAATTAAAAAGTCCCCTAAAAGTGGAAATTTCCGCAACGCACAGACATTAATCTCTTTAGTCAGCGGAACAACAAGGCTGAAGCAGCATCCAAGGTGGTGAGGCTACAGCTGTAGATTTCGGTTATCCTACAGGTGGAACTCATATGGTAAAATTCACCAAACCGGAGTATTTCGGGTACCCGTACAGTCTACAATCCGTCTCAAGAAGCGATGGGGTGAAGAGCTCGTAAGAACTTAGCACTAACAGGGAAGCTTCTGCGACCAAAAGTGCGCCGTACCTTGACACGACGAGCAATTTGCCAAAGGTGCAGACGAGATGGACGATATGGTATGGACCCGATACGTTGCAGACGATCCACAAAAATGGAAATCAGGAAAGATGGTGAGTTACTGCAGTTATTATCAGTACAAAGTGAAAACCGGGAAAGTGGGAAGAAAGTGGGTGCACTGAGATACTGAATTATGTCGGAAACAGAAATTGGTCACACAAATCGCGATCGGCTATCAAGAAACGGGAATGAGCTGTACTTTAAAAGTATAGAAGATAGGCGAATTTCTGAATGTAATACCAACTAGTGGTTCACAGTCACCCGAAGACCTGGGTGCGCATAATAACTTCTCTCAATTCCTGGAGTGTCTGACCGAAAAGTGATGTTCGTAACTTTTGATCGACAAGAACTTGTCACTGCAATTAATCTGGAAGAGAGTGAAGATGCAATTTCTGTGTGCTTGCTGGAAAATTATTCGGATGACGCCAAAAGGTCTTACGAGTGTCATTGGATTGCTGATTCTTTCATCATTACAAGGCGTCTGCGTATAAGTTGTAAAATATGAAGGCTTTATTAGTTAGCCCAGAAACCAAACTTGACATGCGCCTTATTCACCTGACCTTCCATCTCGTAATTTCCATTGTTTTCTAATTATACAAGAAAATGCGTGCTGGAGAACGAGATGCGATCAGCGAAATCTTCTTGCAAATTATTCAGACAACTCGTTAAGTCCCAAAAGCAAGATTTTAAGAAAACTTTCGGTCCTTGGTTATGTCATCTTAAAACATCCATTGTAATATCGGAAGATACGTTGCCTGAACTGTTAAAAAGACATATGGGAATTCAATCCCAAACTCCAGATTTTTCACTGAAGAAGCAGCATGGTTAACCTGGTATCACGCAGCTGTAGCCTAAAATCATCAGAGTTAATGCAGGTTAATAAATCAAGTGTACTTTATTTTTAACCATGTCAATGAAGTCATTAAAGTTAAGGAATCAATTTTGTTTTCTTGTAATAACGATGGATATATGAAGCACTGGAATACAGTTCAACCACAGATTTGTGCTAATTGGCCGATACATCCGGAACTAATTCGAACGCTGCTCAAGGTACGTGTTTTCATCGAGCATTGCGATATAATATGTAGAAACATGTTAGCATATTGGGAAAAAAGAAGATCAGGGATAGTGGTAGAATAAATTCAATATATATATCCAAAGATCATAGACTTACGATTGAATGGAAAATGCAATAAGTTTTTATCTCTGGAAGGAAAACATCCTCACCGGGCAAGCCCAACAGTGAACAATCGCCTACACCCGGCGATAATCAAATTTACACGTCGGTCTAATTTACACCTGCGGCCCTATGACCTAAGCGCACTGATGGAGTAGTTACATGCTCATTGTGATTAGAACAATCTGTTGGTGTTAGTACCTCAGCCTCTGTGACTTTTAACGAGTACTTCTTACTCATCATGTCATCATCGCCCATTGGACAAGGGATGTGACTTGTACACTGACTGGGCTACTCCTTAGTGTTCATCAAGATGTTCCCAAGATGAAGCCATTGACAAGCAGTCGAGTTCGAGTGACCTATCCTATTTCATTTTGTTAACTAGGCGAATCTTCTTGAACAAAATTGTTGACTGGGGTAGTCAGCAGTGCTCAGAAAGAGTCGACTAGATACACACAATTGAATAACTCATGACTTCGGCTAGCTGTTCTTCTTAATACGTGTACTTGCTTATCACTGTTTTGGTCGGTCAGCATTCGGAGCGCAATAGAATGGTGTTTCTTCACTCGAACAAACGAAAGTTATACTTTGATACCAGATGCCTGTATATTCACGCATGTGTCATGGTAAAGGAAGACATATCACGTCTTGAAGGTTTGCGCTTGGTTGGCTACGGACTTCTTGCATCAACTGACTAACAGTCGACTGACTGTCGAATCACCTCCAGGACCACCCAAATTACAATCAATCAGTATGTACAGATGATTGCAACCTACAACTCATTAATCATAAAAATTCGGAAGGTACCGAACCAACATTTAGAAATAGAAGGGTTTATAAGGTATTTTACACATTTTCATATTCCGCTTTATTTTTATCTATAGTTTGCACCACTTTTCCGTGTACACAATGAACATCACTTTTTTGAATTGTTTCTGCTTAGCAATACACTTTTGATGCGCGCGTTTCATCTTCTCGACGTTCCTGTTTCGCATAGATTTGGATTGCCTGTAGCGAGCAATTCGGCTACTGCGTTTTGAACTGAATGCTGGCATTTATACCTTTGTATTGGGTTAGTCCTCTACAAGTTATCTATTTAATTATCATTTATCCAACTTACTGAAACAGTGAGATGGTCAACAGGAATTACTCGTCTGGCAAACTCCAACATGAATGAGCCATGCTTCCATTCCAGTACCTATAAAATGCCTCCGAGACTACCAGTGTTTACTATACAATTAGACTGCCATAACTTAACCGCATTTGACTAGCTGGTTATCCAAAGGTAAACCATAGTCTTATTCTACTTAGTGGGTACCCTAGTTGGTTAATCATTCCGTCCTACAGTTTGCCCACCTGAGTGAGAGGTGGCCGAATATGTACGAATGCTTGGAAGATGGAAATTCATGTCTACTGCGAGATGTAACACACACGGAAAGCACACTGTACATGATATCACCTACTATGTAGGCAATATGCAGCAGCTAAATATCAAATAAACTGGGGTTAATTTCGTAGCCGTCAGTACAAAACCTGATTTCAGTGAAACAGCGGTCGTTCAGACAGCATGTCATTCGGTTTCGTAGTAAGCAAACTGTAAGAATTACGGAATATTTATTCCACCGGAGAGTCACTTAGCGCTCGATAGCAAAACTGTTTTGTATATGGCCAGGAATCTTGAAAGATTTCTGTAAAACAAGATGACTTTCCGTATGTGAAGTTGACTGATCGGGTATCACAGGTAAATGTAAAAAGGCACGGGAAACAATTAAAAGTTTATCATTTTCATATGCCCATCTACCGGGAAGGGGCGCTGAATTTACCGTTGCGTTCAGTTCTGTGCTGGCTGCAGAAACTTCTCAGATAACGTTTGAAAAACAGTTTACGCTGTGAATTTTTGCACATATACCGTTCAACAGTTAACGTCCTGCGTTTTCACTCACTGGACTAGTTATGTTGTGGTTCAGCATGCTCGTTTTGCACCAATTAGCAAAGAAAGTGCTAGACGTGTTAAGTTATTGCGGAATTAAATCTGTGTATTAATGTGCAACGCAAACCGAACGATTTCCACTCTACAATGATGCATCTTCGTGTCTGCCGGAGTATGCTTGGGTATACATAGAGTAATCCAGGTTGTTACTGCAGCGAAGACTGAGGTGACCTTGATTCTGTTTTGCTCTACCGGTTATTGGCACGTAGTAGTGTACGGCTCGTTTTGTTGCTCCTCATCGGTAACCACACCGAGCTAACTAAATTATCCCACCGCACGGGTCCATAAAGGCGTTCATCAAGCACGCTGACTGAATGAAGCCTCGATATTCAGCACAAATCATAAAAGTACTGAACAGTATACTGATTCTAGAAATACCAAAAGTTCACAATTCCAGGTGAAATGAAAAGTAATTCTAACTAAAAAATATCGATGAAATTTCATAGGTCATTTTATTCCAGTGAAGTCTTGAGTACGCTACAAGTGAACATGATAATATTCCCATTCAGCGAAACTAGCCACACTTACTTTTCGTACAACGTCTCCAAAATCTTCCACATATGCCTCACTGTCATGTGGATCGAACTCACTCACTGCGACTTCCAATCTTCTCCTCTGATTTTGCTCAATTTTGCTCCTTTACAATGTGACTTTTTTTAAACGAATGACATGATCGTTTTAGTCTAAGCCGGATCACGTGTTTCTCCTTGCTGAAACAATGAACATCTCCATAGTGAACGTCCTCACAATTACAAGTTCTCTAAACTAAGGAATTTAATGTTATGGGGTTCGCAAGTGGCAGGTCTAAATTAAGGTATGTGCATTACCTCTCAGTGATGTGCGTAGCAATCCTCAAAAGAAACGGATGTGACCTTTATAAATTAAACCAATAGTATAGTGCGTAGAACTATTTTTAGTTTTCAACCGATCTTCATGTGTAGCATTAGTTTGGTTCATCAAGGGATGCTAAATATATAAAGATGTGTGTATATAGCAGTAGTATACTAAAGACGTATTCGTTCGGCGCATAAAAAAGGAACACTCTCGTTTACACTTACTTGTTAGGAAGACGGCGAACTTGAGGTAGCGGTAAGAATTCTGGATAAGTCGGATTTTCATTTAATCTAAATAGGGAATATGTTGGTGCCAGTAAACGATAAACCAAATTACGGAAAATAATGTTTTGTTTTCTGTGTCTATCACACGGTTATAACACAGCGGGCGACTGATGTCATCCGTAGAGGATCTGAAAGCAATGACTCAGCAAGCAAATACAAGAAATCTGATGACTCGACTGGTGGTGCGCATGTCTAATCACACGAAACTGTCTCCTGTTGCCATGGGTTGCGCATTTCCAAGTCGTGCGAGAAAACGAAGCTTGATCTCATGAAAAATGTTTTTCTCATCCAGTCAACGGCTATAATTACCTGTTGGAATTATAAAACTGTCGTTCTAAATTGTTGGCTACAGCAGCGATGTTGACAGCTTTTATAGCGTCAGTGGACAATAAGAAACAAAATAACAATTTTGTGTTTCATGATACTCATTCTCCAACGGTCATATCATGACGGGGTTTTACTTGTTTGGTCTTATCCAGTAGGATTAATCGTGTCGAAGGTCAATTTAAGAAATGCTACGAACTGAGCTTGTGTTCACTTGATCACATGACCCATGTTTATCGACTAGGACTGGATGGCTAAAGTAACTGCTGATAACTCATTGGTTTAGGTGGGAATGAATTACTGACGTCTTTCGCATCAACGGCTGTCAAAGTCGAAACAAGAGTCACAGTATATCATGCATGTTAGCAGACAAAACCCATATGGAAATTGTTCACCTAAATGGAGTAAGAAAGGAAGAAGCTTCTTGGTGTTTTAATGAAGAAATGGGTCGAATACTACAAATTTGGTTGTTCACATTAGGCTCAAGACTGGATGCTTCATAGTGTTTCGGTGTAGTAGAAACGGAAGCAATAAAACTGGCTTATGTTCGGGCTGTCAGATTTGGCTATGGTGGTCTTATTAACTTCCGACTACACACGCTGAATACCTCAGAAGAGCGATTTCCGAGGTAGTGTAGTGAGGAGGAGCGATCGTAATATACTACTCACACTACTGTTAGCCAGTAGTAGGACCAGAACATATATTTTGACATCGAACAATCTGCAGGAAAAATACAGGAAGAAACATCGGAGTGCAGCATTGCCCAAAATGGTCCTTGCTGCGTAAAGGAACTGAGCATTGGCGTCTGTAGCAATGGAGACAGTCTGGGGTCGATTACCGTGTGCAAATGAGTGGTTTTGTTTGTGGTTCTGTTTAAAAGATTAACCCCTGTGTTGCTTTCTCAAACAATCAAGGTCGCACTGTTGTCCGATTATGATGCAGAGTCCAGTCTGTAGCGACAAAACGCATGAACCAATAAATGTCGTCAGTCTATTCGCAGCTTGCAATACTGTTGAATTCGATTGTGTTTTAAGCCTGTTTTAGCACTCCGAAGTCCGTTAGGTATCATATTTGAAAGGATAGTCGCATTGGTCCTGTTACTTGTAGGAACATTGTTAAAATCTACGAAGTAGACAATGGCTGTCGCTTGGAAGATAGGCAAATTGGATAACACTGCAAGATGACGTACAAGTGCCCCCATATTGACGGCATCGACTACTGTTCAAAACCATAGTGATAAAAACCAACGGTGGCCTTATGGAAGTCACATTAGATGGCTGAAACCGCATTTTTACAGTGTTTTGTTCTAACGCCATTGTGTACATTGTAACTAACTTCACTGTGCCCAAGTATCTTATAAGTAGGGCAGTCCGTGCAGCAAGCCAAGGACTTCTGTTGCAACTGTAAGGTTTTGATCAGCTCAGGAATTTCACTTTGCAGTATCACGTATGGAATTACACCAAGTAGCCGTCATCACGTACTGAGCTACCCAATCGAGGGAAAATCATAACAGGAGTCTGAACGACGTTAAGCAGTCTCAATTTATAAACACCGTATGGTCTATGCCCACGATCATTGACCACCACACCACGTGTCCACTGCCTCGGGTTCTCAGAGACACACTGGGCCCACACCTTATGTCCTGGTTTAAAGCTGATGAGTTTCCGAACCCCGCGATCATAGAACAGTTTTTGTTACACTCGACTTCGTTGTAGGCCCTCTTGAACAATCAACTCGTCTAATATGTCACAATGTAATAACACGTATGCCAGTGGCAATTATGTCCTCGGCCTTCTCCCAAACATTCGCTGCACCGCACTGTATCCAACGATCTCATTCGGCATGTTTATTCTTTCCAGACGCATTACATTCAGATCTTCCCCTGACTCATGGGTAACCTGTAGAAGTCTTTTGGCAGCCTGAATTGCCGCTTCGACCTTCCCGTTTGACTGAATGTGATATGGGTTGCAAGTTCCATGCCGAATCTCCCATTTATCTGCAAACACTTTGAATTCAGCACACACAAACTGAGGACCATTATCAAAGAAAAACACCTCTGGTATGCGATAGAGAGCGAAGCGAGCACGCAATTTGTTGACGACTGCACCTCCGATGATACTGCTTAGCCAATCGATTTCAAAACAGTTTGAGAAATAGCCCACCATGACCAGGTATTGTTTTCCGTCTTGTGTGAATAAATCGGCTGCAACTAACTGTCAGAGTCTTTCTGGAAGTTCTCTCGGCAGCACCGTTTCATTCACTTGACTTGAATTGTGCCTTCTGCACATTTCACATTTCGTTATGCACTTCTTTATCTCACCTGACATGACCGGCTAAAAATAAAGTTCCTTCGCTCTCCAAACACAACCATTCACCGCAGCATGTGCTACACGGAATTATTCAGTGAACTGCTACTGCAAATTACTTGGGTTGAGTATCCTCTCTCCCTTGAAAATTATAACTTCTTGGACCTTCTTGGACGAAATGATCGCGGTTCTTGAAAAATACTACCAGTTCTTCGGGCAGGTTCTTTTTATTCTGCGGCCAGTCATCTTTTATAACTCTGGTCGGCTGCTGAAGTACTTGATCCTTTTCCGTCGCGTCCTTCAGCTCCGCCATCTTGTCCATTGGTGGCATCCTGTAGTCCACTGATATAATTGTCTCGAACTCAGAATCTTTCGTCACAGCACCGGGGATAAAAGCAAGGGAGAAAATGTCCCCGATGTTCAGCTGGTCTCCGGGTAGGTAGACTAGCTGACAGTCGTACTTTTGTAGCCTGATCATCATCCGTTGTAAACGTCGGGACGCACCGTTCAGTGGCTTCTTCACTATTTTTATCAGTGGTTTGTAGTCTGTGTCTTTCTTCTGAATGGGTAGGTGTTGAAGCGTTCCGGAGCAAAAACCACACCCAACACTTCCTTTTCGATCTGTGAATAGTTTCGTTCCGCAGTAAAAAGACTCCAGCTTCTGTAGTCAGTCGGTCTCTCTTGCTGTAGTAGCACATCTCCAAGGCCTGACCCATTGCTATCACATTGGGTTACCATAGGAAGCTCAGAATTATAATATGCCAGAATCGGGGCCATCAAAATTAACCTTTTTATCTCGTCGAACGCTGATTGCTGGGCTTCGCCTCACATTCGCGCGACTCCTTTGTGTGTAAGTTGTCAAACTGGACGCATTATTTCGACCAGCTTTTGGAGAAATCGATTCAGGTAATTGGTCATGTCTTTAAGACGTGAACTTGCTTTGGCATCTTCTTGGGGGCATGTACCACATCGCATTCACTTTGTCTGCATCGACCTTCAGTTCTTCAGACTTGAGTAGGTGGCCATTATATGTCACTTCTGTCGCCCACAAGGCTATCTCATCGCATGATAACGCTATTCTTTGTGACATGCATCGTTTCAGAAAAGCCTCAAGGTTCCGGTCGTGCTCCTTACTCTTGCTTTCATATATCAGCACATCGTTAGCGACACCAGTCGTTCCTTCGAGTTTGTCGAGCGCCTGAATTAGACGTTTCTGAAAAATGTCGCTCGATTCTTTTAATCCAAAAGGTAAATGCAGCCACCGGGAACGCTCAAAATCGGTGTCAAACGTGGTTACATAGCTGGATTCTTCGTCCAGCACTAACTACCAGTACGCGGAAGACAGATCAACTTTCGTAAAGAAGGACCTGGTTTAATTCAAGCAAAATATCGTCTAGAGTAGGCAACCTGTATTGTTCCTTATGGAGTGCAGCGTTCAGCGGCCTGGGGTCAATGCACACACGAATACCACCAGAATTCTTCAACGCTATTGCAACCCGACTGACCCAGTCGGTTAGCCCATCTACTGGCGCCATGATTTTTAGTTTGAGCAAACAATTTAACTCGTCATTAAATTTCCCACGGATGGCTAACGGAACTTCCCTGACTGTTAACGCAACCGGTACGACATTCTCAGCTACACAAAGACTAACAGTACTCTGCACATAACTCAAAACGTAACTAAACACAAAAAAGTATTAATCGACCAGCTGGGGCATCTTTAACACACAACGAAAACTGTCGTCATGAAACGTCACAAAGCTCATTGTCTGAATGGCATTCAACCCGAGAATTGGTGTTTAATCTCCCTCCACAGCAAAAAACTCAAACACAACATTTACCATTCTTAGGATTTCTGGTTGACACACGCTTCCTCCAACACTTGCGTTTTTGATCCATTCCACATTCGCAGCTGCGTACCCGACTGAAGATTAAAATAACCAGCCGGTATAACATTGACAGATGCGCCCGAATCCCATTAACACCACCGTCGTTTGTCTTCAGTAAGAAGCGCGGCTTAAATCCCTTTTGATTCATGTGCATCTCGAACACCATTCAGCAGTTTCTGGGTCTTTGACTCCTTATTCGTCAGTCTGATTGACGGTGACTTCCACTGTTTAAATAAATCGTTCTTATTCCGACACTTCATGCAAGTTTTTCCAAACGCCGGACATTTCTGTTTCTGTCGTTCATGATGCCCACCGCAAAACAGACAGGGATAAACTGCAGGCCTGGCTCTTGCTGGGCTAATCGCGTTGAACTTCGTTGCATTTCCACTGTTAAGGTCCTTGATTCTTTTTCCCGCAGCGGCTTCGCTGTTGCAAATGTCATTACACTGGACAATTGTTAATTGTCTCTCTCGTCAGTCTCTTGGTCATCACAGCGTCCTGAACACCAAAAACTATTCGATCGCGTATGAGACTGTCCTTCATTTACTTGCAAAAGTTGCAAGTCCTGGCCAGCTCCTTCAGTACCGTCTTCTTTTTATTAAAAGTAAAGTTTATGAACAGCCGTTTTTGGTAAGTACCATAGGTAGTCTAAAATTATTTGAAGTGACCCCTGTTTATTCCCGAGTTGTCAGGGTGAGAATGCTATTGATGACAAAGACGGTCACAATCAGACTCTTTAAATCCCAAGTGTGTGCCCAAAAGAAATAAGTATGTGCCCCACACATTCCGTGGCTAACTATGTGTAAACGATGAGTAACACGTTACTGTATGCACTTCACGTGTTTTCCCAAAGCACAACACACTCATAAACAAACCTACTGCCATCCGGATAGACTGTCACCTGCGCAGTTTCCATGACTACTACCACTTCGTACGATCCTATCACATTTTTATATATGCTTAATTGATCTCTTTCAACTGCATACACCTGACGAAAATGACAGGAACCAGCCGTTTGCTATCTTCAATTTTCACGAATACTCTGGGTTGGATGACATAATTGAAGCCATCCGGAATATGTTTTTATCTTATTTATGCAGTGCTGTGAATCGCTGATCGTTTGTCTGAGCAGCATCAAGTAGAATTTGCCAAAAATATGTTGACTATTTTTCATACATCTATTTTGATACCTGACACTATCTTTTTTCCACCATCTCCAAATCAATGTAAGCTAGCGTCTTCCTTTTTCGTGACTTCAGCCACGTTCCATGAGAAATGGTTACAGAAAAGACGGTGAACTGCCGTTAACCGAACTGAGACATACAGCAGTTACGGACCCTAACCGTTCAATCACTAAAGAAAGGACTACTCTAAACGTCAACCACGTAGTACATATTATTCACCAAATCACATAGATCTTATGTGTGTCGTCCTGAGCCTACCCGCCTGATCCGAAAATCAAGATAATTACCTCAATCCGAAAGACGGAAAAATCGCCTTACTCAGTTATGTATCATACAGCTTCGCGTGATAACAACTGTGACTGACTTGTTTGTAAATGGCCCTTGTGACTAGTTTGTCTGCAACTGTTGGCAATAAATTTTTCTGTCCATCGGGTCCGCCATAATTGAGGCAACAGCTTGTGAATCATGTGACTCTGGTTGTAATGCCACGTACATTTACAACTCATTTTGTCTGGCTACCTATTTGTCCTACCTATGTGTCCAACCATAGAGAGTCGGCTAATGGCTAAACGCGAATCTGCTCGTTCACATTCAGTACTCACTGTCGAGTCAGTTTCGTTACAAATTATAGACGCACATATATCAAACGAGGTGTTTTACATACGCCTAATGAAAACGAATACTGCAAGTTAAAAAGTAACGGGAAAAATTCAAAAACTGGATGTTTTGCATATTTGCTTCACACATTCTACTAAACACTGCATGGTAATTATATTGAGTAAACTTACACTAAGTTTTGCGTTATGATTCATGTTTATGCTATCGTGTGTATTTAACCAGACCTCACGGCAGTCTGAGAAGTTCAGTGGATGTTTAATGCTGCCCGGTTAGTCGTGTGCTTCTGTTGGATGCCCAACTTGATTCCTCCGCATAAACTGAGCTTTTTAGCAGTCGGCCCATTTGCATAATCATTTGCTGACATGTCATTCATCCTACGTATCCTGATGTGTAAACTTGAAGCTACACAATCACATTTGACCTCCGAGACTACTGATATGGGTTAATGAACAGAAATGTGAACTGATTTGTATGGCTGTTCTGATGCTCATCCTCAACGCGACAATCCAAGATCGCTTTCGTCCCTGTGTGGACTCGTCAGATAAAGATTGTCCGAATGGACGGCCAAACAAGAAACTCTTCGCGCTATAGGACTGGTGGTCAAGCTGACAGCAACTGCGGCTCTCAACGTGTGCTGTCAAACAGCTGCCGTTGTAGTTTATGCGGTGAAATATTTTGATTATTTTTGTGAACCATGTTTAGTAAAAATGCACAGCCATCGAGATCTTCCAGATAAAGTTGAGTGGCTTAATTGAAGACATTATTCCAGCGGTAACTCGGAGATGCAGTTGAATACACGGTATTCAGTCTGAAATGCTTCAGGGATGAGATAATCAAACAAAGAAGGGCGGTTCACATTCTATGACAAACATCCACTTATCCCAATCAAGCTTACACATGCTGCTGTCCGGAACGTTTAAGATTTTCTCCCAATGGAACTAGTGTCAAATTGTAATAAATCAGCTATGTACGAGGGGGAGTCAAAAAGTAATGCCAATGTTTTTAACTGTGGTGAAGTTTTTCATAAAATTACCTGAATTTTTTCCCCGTCATAAATAATTATATCATTTACGTTGTGTAATAGTTTATTTCTTACTTTTCATGTTTTTAGACTCACAAGGAAAATCCAAAATGGCTGCTCCCGTAGAGTTGCGTCAAAAACAAAGAGCAGTGGTTGGATTCCTTGTTGCTGAGGGGGAAACCCCCATGAACTTTCACAGACGATTAACAAATGTGTTTGAGGACAATGCTGTAGATTATAGCAATGTATGCAGATGGGTTCGTCGTTTGAAGGATGAAAAGGTGGGAACTATGAGCGTAGCCGATAAACCACGTTCTGGCCGTCCATCCGCGTCTGTCATGGCGACTGTATTTTGGGATGCTCAAGGTGTCATTCTGCTTGATTTCTTGCCTAGAGGAGAAACAATAAACTCTGACGCCTACATCGAGACCCTGACGAGGCTCAGAGCAAAAATCCAACGAGTGAGACCCAATTTGCCAATCCGCAAAGTCCTCCTTCTGCAAGACAATGCTCGATCACACACAAGCATCAAGACAAGGGGGACAACCGCCTCATTCGGGTGGACAACTTCACGGCATCCTTCATACTCACCAGATTTAGCGCCTTCAGAATATCACCTCTTCGGCCCCATGAAAGAGGGTTTAAGAGGCAAACATTATTCCAGTGACGAGGAAGTGAAAACCACAGTGAAGAAGTGGCTCAAAGAACAGACTACAAAATTTTAAGAGGCAGGGATACATGCACTCATTCAAAGGTGGAACGTTTCTATTGAACTTAACGGTGACTATGTTGAGAAGAAGGGATGTGATCCATAGAGGACCAGCTTTATTTGAAGTAGGCAGTCCCAACCAAAACAATCAATGAAGTTTTAGTCTAAAGGAATGTGTTACTAGTTTACCACTTTGGAAGTAAGAATTTTAGATTGAACAACAAGCTACTCCGAAATTATTACCATGATAACCTTCGATTTGTTGCAACGAAAAATAACTTTCAGACCTATAACACATTTCGAACTAGGGGGAACATTACCGTGATTAACTTTCAGTAGAAATTTCCATTTGCAACCACGAAATGTGACGCTACCAACCCATATAACGTTGACAGAAAATAATGAAATGAAAATGCTTGTCTGTTGCATTTAATCAAACTACAGTGTACTTCTTTGCCCATAAAGTAGTATTCCGTAAAAGAAATCGACAATGTGCTCTTTGTTTTGATCTGATCAATCAACTATAGTCTTGTCAGGTTTTGTGTGACAGTCGAATATATAAAGTTGCGTCAAAATATAGCCAATAAATATAGTTTACTATGGCTGTATGAAGAAGTTATACATTAGTTGAACTACTCACCGACTGACTTGAAGAAATGCCGGTTAAAGCCGCATTTAGATTGCTTCCATTTGAACAGCAGAACAAAGGAAGGAACTGATGAGGGCTGACTGTTGAGTTAACAGTCAGTATCAGGAAGTAGTGTAAGTAACATTTTGTGCCCTTGTGGCCGTAATCAGTATAAACCGTCAATCCCGGGCATATTTTGTCCATCTATAAGGACAAAGTTTGCCAGATATACAAATCAACTGCAACAGTTTGTTATCATTAACGAAGTCTTACAACATGTCCTTGTAAAATACTTCACATTCCGCAAAAGTTTGTTAACCTGACCTAACCTAATCATTATTTTTATTAATAATCCCACTCTACCGATTATCTCAAAGACATATTAGCCTCTCTATATTTCACTGTAAAGAAAGGCAGTATAAAAGTACTTGATAGTACAGGCCCACGGACAAATTTCTTAAATTCCTACATTAGAAGTAACGCCTCGTTTCTAACGTTGTGGACTACTTTTCCCGTAACTCTGTGTTAAGTGTAAAAAGATAAGTTGAGGGCATACGACTTTATTATTTCTTGTAGTGGCTGTCGCAGTGGATCCAACGGCTTTTTAATGTAGGATGTTGAAACTTGAATAAGGAGGAAAAACGTTTACCGAAGATCTTCACGCTGTTTCTAACCGCGTATTGTTGACGTGGCTTTGGCCAGTAAAAATAGTCTCCACAACATCTTTATCTAGGCCTTTGATAGGCACTATATTGGGAACCGGCTATCTGCCTGATGGCTTGTTTCTAGCCTAAAGCAAGTAAAATTCAGAGGAGGCCTAGCTGCGAAAAAGCCTGATTTCGGCTGGATTCGAACCAGCGACAGAAACAACACGCACAAACGCGGCATTTTATTTCTGTCGTTGGTTCGAATCTAGACGAAGTCCAGATTATTCGCAATTGGGACTCTTCTAAATTATCAAATCTGCCAAACTACTCATCAGTAATATAAGTAAAATTGCAAATAACAAAATTCTCATGCAAAGCAAAATTTCCCGATTTAACCTTAACCGGAAGTAGAATGTCAAATCAATTCTTATGGCTTTCATATATGAACGAGAGAGTTATTTTGTCGCATGTTGAGACGATCGGGAAATCTAACCATTGCACACAAGAGAAAATGGCTGAGTGCTTGCATACAATAATTCAAAGGTGTCTATTATGAGGTCAGCGGCGCAATGGTCAACGTCGTTGTCTCATGAAGGCGCGACGGATGCTCTAATCCATGAGGTGGCAATCACAGTATTATTGACGAGTTCTAACAAGAGGTAAACTTGAGGATAACGCTTCTTTTTAGGCAGGATTGGCTGTAAATTCCGCGGGAATAAAAAATTCGTATCACCTATGCGTATTGTTTCATTCGGTCAAAGATAAAAAACAACATTAGAAAAAAGTATGTCCAAAGTACTCAGACTTTGTCGATGCGTGAATGTCTGAGCATATCTGGCCTACGGGAACGTCAGTTCCACGCTTGTGCAGTCTCCTCAAATTTCAGTTAGGACCGACCCTGTATATGTGCCATTCTCAATGTCAGCTCAATGGCTAATGGAACTGGAACTGGTCAACTCACGATTGATTGTTTTTAGCATAAATAAACACCTTTGGTTTAGTGGGCTCACTTGGTTCACTGAATGTCTGGAACAACATGCCGTCCTTGAATATGACCTTTCTGTTCATTAATGCCTCACTGAAGAAAACTACTGATTATCTGTGCACCTATATCGAAAGCACTCAGATTGGTTTCCATAGTACTAGGCAAAGATTAAAAGAATAACTGTTGTTGCGCCTCTTTAATGTTCTCTTTCATTTTAATGAAGAGCTTTACAGTCGGAAAGATGGAGTGGCAGCGGGTTAGCCTCAAGGCCAGTTACTCACACATATATCTGTGACCAAATTAGAGACCGCTGAACTCAGCCACATCGTTACTAAATGCAAAATCTATAGGTGCTACATGGATGACAGTTTTGTCTTGTTCCTAACGTTGAACACTCCCCAGGTCATAGTAACAACAAAGTATATCCCAATATAAAGCCCACCATCGAATGAGAACAACATGGTGTGCATTCATTCTTAGAAGTCGCGTTGCTTTATTGAGTGGATGGATCAGTTCGAAGATAACTTCATGAAAAAAGATTTGAACGGGGCAACACACACATTTTCATGGTTTAGTCCCAATGAACTACAAAAGAAGTTCGGTGCGTTATCTGGTGAATAGAGCACAAAAGATCGGCACATCAAATAATATCCAGAATAATGTGGAGTATAGGTGAGAAGCGCTCACCGATATTGCTTATCCCGAGCGGTTCATAAATAAAGATTTACATTCTCATAAGAAACGTGAACTCATTCAGGCAACGAAGGAAAAGTTGATTTCTGCCTAACTGTTAAGGTTATAAACGAAATTGTTGGATGTAGAGTTTGAAACGCGATCAGACTTACCTAAACTACTACAGAATGTATCATACTTTTAGACTGCTGCCTGGTACTGGTGTAGCGTATCAAGAATATTTTGTCCAAATTCTCTGCCTCTCGAATCTACTCTCTCTAACTACTAAGTTGGGTGAAACAAAAGGCGGCTATCGGGTAGGATTCGGAAACTCTCCGCGAAACGAGTTTGTAGTCGTTCGATCATTAGTCTGGATTGCGAACTTGATTAACTATATGCCAAGGGAAAATAAGTGCCCATGAGAACATCTTCTGAGCATAGAGGTCAGGGTTGTTCAACCGCATACTAATGGTCTGGGCAACAGTTTCTCGGCACTCGGTAGACAATCTGAAAGACACTTTTCTTATTGATAGAATGATTAGAGTCGGTCAAGTGAACAACATTTGCGCTTGAAACCGTTTTAATCACACCACTATTCAGTCACGTAGCATGATGCTCACTCACTCTGTCAGACGATCGCTTTGTAGTACGACCAATGTATGATGCACGACAAGAGCAAGAAAGTGAGTATGCACAACAGCTGATTGTGGAACATTGAAGCTTGTCTATGAATTGCGACATGACCACAGGTGTTGAACGAAAACTCAGGCACATTTGAGCGGCAAGTTAGGTTTTTTCGACCGACTTTTTCAGCTCTCATGTGATAAATTTGGCCATGGGATTTCACTTGAAAAAGAAGTTAAAAAATGTAAATTTGCTATACACAGAGAGTGACTTAGATTTAAGCTCTGTCGCCTGCATCATCGTCTGAATGAAAAGCATCGGGTAGCCATTCTGCATGAACACTTCTTTTAGGAAGTTCAGCTCAGCTTATAAAGTGTCGGAGATGCAGATCTTTAACGCCCTACCCGTCAGACATCGTATAACACACCGCTTTTGGTTTAGCGTAACGAAACTGTCAAGGTGAATGTACTGGCTACTCCATTTCACTTTCTTGTACAC
>JTDE01000800.1:131295-175658 GCA_014338405.1 Paragonimus skrjabini miyazakii
TTGGATGGGGATTTCGTTGATATCTAATTGTAAAAAATCAGGGCTTCGGCTAGATTCGAACCAGTGACAGAAACAGCATGCCCAAACGCAACAAGTGCTCTACCAGCTGAGCTACGAAGCCACTTCAGGAGCTCGGAAATTTCGCGAATCTGCCAAACTACTGACTGGTAATACTCTTGTAAATGTCTAGCATATAATTACTTCACACTCTTCATTTAAGAACAAGTAAAATTGTGCGAAACCGTTCATGTTTGATTGATATGAGTGGTTGGTCAGTATAGTCAGTGACTTACACAAACAGTAACTTACTTTAAAGAACACTAGTTTACGTCTTCGGAAAACGAGAACATTTTGTCATTAGAGTAGATAGGACACACAAAGGCTGATTTCATTTCATAATTCGGATTGTGGTTAAAAATACGACACCACTTGTAATTTGATAGGATGTTTCTTCGCAGCTCAGTGACAATATGTGTGCAATAATTAGATTTCAGGGTGGTTATTCTGTTTGTTGTCTGATTTTCAAAAGAATGAAAATGTATATTTAGCTCAACTATAGAATTCCCCAACATATTGGATGTAAACCCTAATACTTCAGATACTTAATGCCAAACTTGAATGACGTTGAATTGTAAAATGTCACGAAATAACGCCGAAGCAACACAACACTGACATTGCACCTGATTATCCTTACACTGAGTCAGCCTTCCGGCAAAGTCGAGACGGATGATTGGTTCCAAGTTGAGTCTGTTCGCATTAAAAAAGCGTGTTTATATCAACCACCCGTAAATAAGGATAATCGAAGAGGTCTATGTATATTAGCGGACCGCTTGTAATGTTGGTCTTCTTCCAATGGCGCCGCCAGATTTTCTGTCGGCTTATCGATTTCTCATTGGTTACACAGTGTTGCTTGTCGTGTGTGATGGCGTAACTCATGGCATATTGACGTATTTTCGTCAGACCGTCCTTTTTATTGGTTGATGTACATGATAAAAGAATTTTTATCTGCTTGAGACACTGATTAGTTCCAACCATCTTTACACTTTCAAAACATATCTGCTTATTGTACAACTTTCTAAAAAGCTGTATAATATTCTGTAAATCAATACCACGACTTTGGTTCGCCTAAATAACAGGCGCATATTATGTTAGTTATAACCCTAAGGTCATACGGTTATCTGTACCGTACGTGGTGAAATCTGGTTATACAGAAGTGGTATTTGCCACATTCACTGTTGGCTACACATCAAGGATGTTATGCACTGGAGTACAGTAAAGATAAAAACATCTTAGTCAATACACTAACGGCAGATATACTAAGTTTATCCCCCATGAACCAAAGTTTTTCTTCCCGGCGCATTTAACTGTCAGACGACAGGTATCAGATAAGTTAAAAGTTTGTGTAAGTTTTAAGTTATACCCATTGAATGCAACTTCTTTCATGCATCTGTAAGGTGTGTAACTTGAGCTCCAGTAAAGCGGTGGTCATTGATAACTGTTTTTGTTGATGTGTTAGATGATCATCTGGGATTTTGTTCTATTCGGCCAGTTTAGGGTCAACATTCATAAGTTGATCTTGATGGCGCGGGAACTGGGGTAAACTATCGATGCCTTATAGTTCTTCATTTGGAAAGTATATGAGCTAGTAGATCCGTCTCGTCGAACGAGTCCTGCCCTATCTTATAATAATGTGTAAAAATTCTGCCAGTAGGTTCCTTCACAGTTAAACCCACAGCACTTCCATAAACAACTTCAAGAGTTGTCGCCTTTGACAAAAGAAGTCGATCGAAAATAATCCCTATGGTTTTCTAGTGCGCTGCTGGACTAAGCGGGACTGATTTAATCAGCCGTGAAGTTACAAACTGATGATCGCTTTTGACAGTGCTTCGTTCCATGTAACAAAGGTGAAAACCATAGCATGACTCTACTTCACTCTAGTTGCTGATCCGCCTTCGTATGCAGTCAGACGTCTTTTAATCACCAGTGAGAAATAGGGATTGTGCTTTAAACAAACTGAAAATCATATAGTTTAAACATCACCCACAACTGATCGTAGCTGTCGCATTCCCATAGACTTTCCAGCCAGCCCCTTTCGAAAAGAAGCATTAGACTCGAGTTTCGCTCTCATTAGAGCTCGTCAGTAATGCATATCCTCGCCAAGAGAAAGTGGCTGAGTGTTCACATATGATAATTCGGTCGTGGCTTATTTGAGGTCATTGGCGCAGTGGTAAACACGGTTGCCTCATGAACAGCGTGACCGTGGTTCTAGTCCCGGCAGTGGGTGATGTTCAATCTATATACATCAAAATCCCCTACTACCAACCAGAAATTGAAAATCATGCACAACTGCCCACAGCTGTCGCGTTCTCACAGACTTTACAGCCAGCCACTTTCAAAAAGAATTACCATGATCGAGCTTTACTATTGTTAATACTCGTCAGTAATCATATCCTCACACCGACCGGGATTTGAACTCGGGCTACGATTTCATGAGGTAACTTTGTTGAACGATGTGCCATCAACCTCACATTCTGCACGATCAAAACTCACCGGTAATCATCAATAAACGGAACATCGCCAAACGAATTAATAATTCCTATGATCTCAACTTGGACAGAAGTCCTAGTCGTGAGATCATCGACACTGCCACGAGACAGCTATTGTCATCATCCTCGTCATCTGACGACGAGGTACTATGACTCGGGCCGCCGTTCATCTCAACAGCGACGCAGAATATTCTAAAAGGGGAAGAAGATATTGGAATTTTTAAGTGGCATAATTGCAAGAGAAGATTAAACGAAGGAATCGGAAATGGTGTGAACACAAGTACGACACTGACTACGACACACTGTCAGCGATTTGACTGATCACGAGGACTCCAGCCAGGCTGGGGACATCCATGTACTTTACTCAATGAAGCAGTCACGGTCTTCATATTTCGTGACCACGTAGGTTCTCGACCACCACGCAGTTTTACCGAACTGTTGGTGGTCTCGGTATGTAACACCCAGTAGGGAAAACGCCCAGGTGGTATGCGGAGTACGTGACTCAGACAACGCAGGCTGTGTAGCTCGATTAATATACCAATTGATCGTGTGTCCGGAATGTGTACCAACAACCCGTCGTATTGCCCAAGCGATCGGTTCATTTGACATGGACTAAGTGGCGGAGACAACGATGGTCAAACACAGCAAGCCTGTTGATATCTTTCTTGCGGACAGGCCACCTTTCCGAACCGCAGAGTAAAACAGAACGTACACGCGCATTGTTATGTACTTTTCCTTTCAGCAACAACCGAACGTCTTTTCGACGCCACAGATAAAGCAAGTTGGCAGAAACAATTCGTGCTTTTGCTATCCTGGCTGATATCTCATCAGCAATATTACAGGCTGACGAGATAGTGCTACCCAAGTAAGTGAAACTGTTCGCAGTCTCAAACAGATTACCTGCAATGAAGAAAATGGGAATAAAAATGCATCATTCTGGAAGAAGCACTCTAGTGTTCGAAGGTGCGAAGCGCATTTCGTCCAAACTAACCCGGCCACTTACCTTGTTCAGCATGGTCTGCATGTCTTCGGCAGAGGGACTAAGTAAGACAGTGTCATCTGCATACTCCATGTCGGCCAACCTAGCCCCAGGAAGAAACTCAATACCAAGCTTACTGGATTCCTCAAACGCACCTTTCAGAATATCGTCCATAACACAATTGAACAAGAAGGGGGAAGTCAGACGTCTCAGACGAACACCACTAGAAGTAATGAACGTCCAAGACAGTTGTTCACAAACTAGCATCCTGTTTGTAGAGTGAGCATACAGTGGTCTGAACAGATTCGCACATTTCCCTTGTACTCCCCTGCGAAGAAGACCGTTCCAGAGAACGTTACGAGCGACCAAATCGGAAGCAGTTTTTAAGTCTAAAAACACCACGACCGTCAGCTATTTATAAGAGTGCCCATGTCCCAAGATCCGTCGCAGGATAAAAAAGTGATCAACGGGATCGGGTTCACGCCTGTTCTTTGCGTTCCTGACTTTCTGAGTGTTTATTGAGTCGACGTAAAATAAGGCCAGTGAGTAACTTGGACGTAACAGACTAGACCGTGGCCTCTGTAACTGTCATATAGACTTCGGGCTCCCTTTTCGAAAACGGGAGCTACTGTTGATAGACACCAATCACTAGGTACTTAGTTAGTTTCCCAAATCGTTTGCATGAGTTTCGTCAGTTCTGATATCAACCTATCTCCGCCATCCTTGAAAAGAGGAGGAGGTCTGGTCGCGCAGTTTTGTTACGCTTCAACAACTTTAACTCCACAGCCACTTCTGCTTCTGACGGAGAGCCATCTGGTATGCAGTGAATAACCATTCGGGTCATGTCCTCCACATGGTCTGGTTAAAGTCAGCAGATGCCATAGAATGTCTTTCATTCACGAGGGCCAGAGTGTACTTCTTGGTTGGATGCACTGCTAATGTGCTTTAACTTAGAATCAGACTTGAGTCAGTAAGTTCATATCGCAATAAGCAAGTCAGGTGATGTATCTGAATGCTAAAGCGACCAGCAAGTGTGGATGGTAATCAGTTGGTACTACTCAAAATCTCCGAAGTTTAGTCGAAAAAAACTTGCATTACCCAATTGGACAAATAAAGCCCGTTATTCCAGTCTGACGGAGAAGTATTGTCGAGGTGCAGTCGATTGGAGAGGGTTGTCGTCTCACACGCGATAAACCCCGGTAGATCAATCATGTCACCACTGTAGTGTGGAACCAGGCAATCAGCGGCAAGAAGACTGGTGTGTTCCTTACGGTCGGATCACTTAACTCGCTCAAGTGCCTAACAACGATCAGATGTCCCATCTTAGTGGGCGCACCAGACGACGACATCGAAATTATGGGAGCATCATGCAACTCTCTTTCGTCTACGTATCGCTTCACCCGGTCGCCTACACTATGACGGAACAATGAGTATCGTTCAGCTACGCAAAATAAAAACAGGCCAACCTGGCCACTTTACGAATCTGGGGCTAAGTGGATGCAGCGTGATGTGGAGTGCGAACCGACTGGCTGATATAGACCAAATTTAGAAGTAAGGTTGACTCCATTTTCTGCAGAAAACTTGACAACACTTGCGAATTAGACAGCAAGTGAAAAGGAGTTATGTAACTTTGAAAAATAAAGTAGTCAAAATGACTACATGACTATTCTAGTGTGGGGAGTGTCCCGGTTAAATTCAGTTGTACACACCAGCACTGTGATCGATTTTTTGGTCGGTAGTTTTTCGTTTCTTTGGTCAGTTGAGCTTGTTGATAAAACTCTTGGCCACTAGAACCGATCGATCACCTCAGACGAACTGGTGGAGCTTTTATTCATGAGACGTACGCACGTGACCGACTATTTCTCACGTGGTCAGTGCGGTAAAGTAAACTGCAAATGCTAGATCCTTACGTTCGGCTACTTGCACCAGAAGCAGAAATATTTGAGGTAGGTCGAGCTCAACCGTAAACCACGCAGAGCTTTATCAATGCAATTTCCAGACTTGTAACGATAAGTGTAAAACTAAGTACAAAATGTGCTTACCCCGTTCAATCATCGATCCACCCTGTGGCTCTGTACATGTTAACTAATAAAATCCATCTGGAGCCATTGCCATTAAGAAACAACATTTTAAAGAGCGAAATCTGAGAGGTAAACTTTCAAACGTGGATCGGCAAAGGCTGAGTACATGTAAGGGCTACCAAATATAACAATACAATTTATACCTACATCATCTTGGGTAGTCCTAATAACAGTAATATAGTACTGAAGCAGACTCTGGTTGATTTTCAGAGATACCTTCGAAAGCGTAAGCTAAAAAACTAGCCCTTCGGAAGAAAACAGAAGGGGCAAAAGTGCAAATGTTTTACTAGCTCGTCTAAAGTTTGCTAAGTGACGTATTCACACCTGTCCCTTTGGCTACACCGAGCATTCTTTGTCGACGCTGCAGCCGACTGACGCGAGTTGCGAGGTGGACAGATGATGACCTAGCGTAGAGAAATGAAATCGTTCACGTGGGGGTTGGTCACTGTAGATCGGGTTCGTCTCCTGTACTGGGGTCCTCGCGACTCACAAAGTCGATGGTTTGAGATGTTAGGTGAGGTGGCGGCTAACCGAGCTCAGTGGCGTGGATGTTGTCGTTGTTTGGCCGAGTTGTCTGTGAAGTGAGTGCACTTAATGACGCGGGGAAGTAAAAGCCGTAAGGAAGCTGCCTTGTTGATGACGCCTTACTTTTACTCACAGCTCAATTGTTTGTTTACAAGGTGTAGGCGCCTTGACGTTGTATCCTCGAATATAGACATAGCTATTTTTAGTAGTTAGGTCCCCTTCCTCTCCCTTTCTTTCTCCCCTCTCTCTTCCCATCTGAGTTATTTCCTTCATGATTGCGTAGCAGTTAAGCATCAGTGTGAACCACTGATGTGTTGCTGTCTATGTTGATGATGATGAAGATGATGAGCAACATTAGCAGGGTGATTTCCACGGCAGGTTAGCAATGGGAATTTACTTCAGGGAGTCTGCTTCTAAACTAAGCTACTCACTGATACTTTTCGTATGATTAGAACATGAATGTCAGCCGGTGCTGATGTCTCTTACACTTTCCTTGCAGAGAGGCCGTTCCTTTAGAAGGTATTATCCACATGCTGAATGAAGGTCATTTGGATCACAGAACGACGGTCTGGATTGGAACACAGCAATGGGCCGACCTGGGAAACACGATCAGCTCCCAATTTTCACTCCATATGAACTGTGCTCCAGGGAGCTCATTTCTTCGCAATTTACCGAACCTCCAATGGACAGAGTCAATGACAGACAAATATCGCAAAACCATGGTTTTACAGCAACAGTTGCAAATTAACCCAGGATCAACAGAAAGCTCAGAGGTGCGGAAAATACGCTGTTTTACGAACATTACTCCCCGCCCAACTCCCTGTCGTTTACTCCGCCGTGAAGATGGAAAGCACTGGGAGAAACAAGTTAACATGAAGCCACGCCGGAAGCTCAGAAATTTCACAGTTGGACCTAGTTACCCGCCCAACCAACTGTGTCATATGGAATCCACCAAATGATCCAGCCGATTGACTGCCCAAGCAGGATTTCTCGATCAGTTCACGCTGGAGTCTACCAACGCCACCGATGAGCATTGACATTGAATTACTGACAAGTAGTTTGACAGATTTCATAATTTAGAAGAGATCCATATGACACAGTTGGTTGGGCGGGTAACTAGGTCCAAATGTGAAATTTCTGAGCTTCCGGCGTGGCTTCTTAACTCAGCTGGTAGAGCGCTTGCCGCGTTTGGGCATGGCGTTTCTGTCGCTGTTTCGAATCCAGCCGAAGTCCAGATTTTTCGCAAATGATGTGCCACCATATTGACCCCTCCATCAAGAATGAATCCCGTATCATGTGAACCGCTTAGTAATTGTTATTCCACGAAAGGGCTGGACTATCTCCTGTACTTTAATGGATGGGTGATAGTTACCGTTACTATGGCCACGTTTGGATGTCCTAGCAACTGTGGTTTTTTGTTTGACTGAAATACTGACTCACCGCTTAATACTGCGTTTTACTGTCTCTTTCAGTTACGAAAGGTTTGAACCTCTCTGCGATCAAAACAAATATTGGCTTGGAAATTTCCTGAATTTGTCCTACTAATAATAACATGAAAATCAGCACTGACCCTGGGCGATGCCACGTTTTCCATGGTCAGTAAAACATACCCCTAGACCCCATTCGTTCCTATTACTTGTTTTCCTTCGGTATGAAGCGGCGCCTCAATTCGACTCGAACGTTTCATTTCATTCATTCACGGTCATATATCACGTGACATTTTTTCCAAGATTGACCTTTCACGGTGAACAAAGTCAAAGGACGTATGTGCATAACCGTCATCACAAGTGGCTCTCTGTAGAAAAAAGTTGTCGATGCGATCAATCTTGAAACCATGGGGTTGAAACTGTCTGTCCCACCTCGCTTTGTACTAACGGTAGTTCGTTCATTTATTGTTTAGCCGCCGTGCTAGCAACTGGCGTAACTGATAAACGACTGGTAAACGACCAGTCAGAATGAGCGAATGTATTCCTCATCATTCGATGATACTCACTGGGATTTCAACAGCGAAGATGCTCATTTGATTCGAAATTCAACCCGTGAAGAACAGGACGACTTTCCCATGGTAGCAAAAGACGTTGCCGAAGACGTTTGTTCTATTCACATGCAACATTGTTTCTCAGATTTGGTGAAAGTTGACCGCACTGAGAGAGCATGGCAAAATGCAGGGAATTTTGTGTCCTGGAACCGCGAAACAGATCGACACGGCTGCATGTGCTTTTGTTCACCGAGCGTACGGACACAAGTATCTGGTTGATGGCACTGTTCACTAGTGGCCCTGTCGATGAATCATGTGGCACGAAGTTGACTGACATGGTTTCCTAGGCTTGCCAACTGTCAACTTCAGGCTCCCGGAGGCATGGACGGCTGACCGAAGTGAGTGGCAATACTTTATCACAGGTGACGCATAAGGCGTTTTCATAAGAACCATTTCACCCCGTCACCGAATATCGAACCAGCTAGTAGGCGTCTGTATTCTGAAGATAAGACTGAATAAGGCTGACATCGATACAACAACAGCGGAAGATGCGCGAGTAGCGAATGGAATCGATAAAACTGGAATACACCAAGGGGTTTAGTAACCGCAAACATGGAGGAATCAGTGTCATAAAATTCACTTATTATGGACCAACTAGTGTAGATAAACACCGATCACGATATCCATTTTGTTGAACCATGCACTATGCATCGAACCCGTGTAGACCGTAAGATACGTTTACGTCTGTGCTATGGACGAAAACTCACTGAATAGCTGTGTGCAAATGACCTAGGTCATCTAGAGACTCAGTCCCAGTGAATGGGTGCATATACGCAAAAATATTGGCAACAGGAAACGAGGGCTGTGTATTTAACATGCTTGGTCCGCTCCAGTTAAATGTCTGTAAACCATGTTTATCCAGTAGCGTAGGTAATTACACATTATGTTTATCATGCTGATCGGCTATTAATGAGATTTCGCTCATTACGTAGCTCACATTGCGGGTAATCCGGCAGTATGTAGCGCCGAGTGTTTCGATTAGAGATATGTTATCACGAATTTGAGTTAGGCCATCCGCTAGAAAACACTGAAATCAGGCGTTATTTGTTCCAATGCTGTATATGCTAGCTTTCTGGTGATCATAAGATCTGATATAGCGGTACATATTTTCTCACAGATCTATGAAGTCCTGAGGCCCAGTGGCAAGTGACCAGGTAGACTACTACCCACAACCAAAAGGGATCTTCGCAGACACAAAGACTTTCCAGTTAGCCTCTTTTGGATGAATGTGACTGGGTCTTGTATAGAATAGTTCAGCTGTCATGATGTGAAGTCAACGACGCAGTGGTGGATGCCGTCACCACATGAGAAGTTGGATCGAACTTCAACACCCGGCCTTGTCAAACGTATGTGTCACGAACGAACTCTGTCAAACGTTCATGGGTTATAACAGTTGGAGGTGTAAATAATAGTCATGACAATAAATAAATCATAGTGTTGATTGTTACTTGCTGGCCTCTGCTAGCAGCCGACTTCATTCCTACTTGAAGCAAACATACAGAGATGTCATTAAACGTCTAACTCAGGTCACCAGGGCTTATGCTAACCGTTCATTCGGAATGCGCACGTGTCATTGCGATGGACAAGCTCCTTTTTCTTGATTTGGCTTGAAGTTTCTATCCAGGTGGTATGCCTCACTGAGTGGCAAATCGTGATTTATTATACTGCACAACAACTCTTAGTTATCTCAAATGACTGCTAACCTACAAACTATCGTCTTATTTTCAAGTGGGCTTATTAAATAAATTTCAGCTTTCAATCACCCCTCAATATGGCACATTCGAAAGCCGGAACAGGAAGGTTGTTTTGGCGCCTTCTTGACGAACAGTTTTCGGTCTTTGTACATAAACTGGAAAGAGGTTTGAACGGAAAGTTTGTAATCTAGAGACGCCTCAAACACTTTCCATGACTGAGATCCATAAGACTGGGCTACGTTATAAGGTGGTGCCGTAACGTACTTGCACGTGGGATCATGAGTCAAAGTACATTTTTCATCTTCTTCGTGATAATGCTGTGAGTGTAGAAAGTATGAAACTCATCATTGATTAATGTTGGAAGTGGATGAGAAACCATCCGACGGGAGGCATTAACCGGCAAGATGTCCAACACTGTCACCGGGTGACAATGTTGAATTGTTGTCCTTGACCGCTGAAGTTAGTCAATTACCTCTTCAGTGTGATGATGTCAGACGCCGTGGTGTCAAGGTGGCCCGATAGCTCAAATCGAAGTATAAAATCTGCTTCCCTACCTGGTTAGTATGTGCATTACGCTGAAAACTTCAAGGAGAGCCTTGTCCGCGTCGGAAACTTGCGTGCGACATTGGTTAGTGTCAAAGAAGTTTGAAAACGGCTGGATATGTACGCTCGTCACTTGATTGAATGAAGTGGTCAAAATGTACGAGGTTGATCTAGTGAGAGGATCAAGGTTCTTGGCGCTAACAGAGACGATTAAAACAAGTAACTATTTACCCTGTAAACTTGTCAAATATTTTGGGGTAAGGAGCTAGCCCTATGTGCCGTCAGCGTACGATCTTGAGCAAAAAAGAGACTAAGTGGTTTTTAATATTTGGCTGGTACGGAACAGGCATGCACACTGAGTGCTCGTGCACAAAGCAAATGGCAGGAGTCACTAGGCGTGGTCAGGTAGTTCGGACTTGACAATAAAAGAGTACCATTTTTGTTTTGGATTCGCTTCAACGTTATGCATGTGCAAAACGCTTTCTTGTATCAATTGTCTACCCGGTCTTTGCTGAACATTTTTCTTCCTTTCTGATGTTTAGACAATCCCACTGTGTTTCTCATCCATCCACGTGACTGAACGTCATATATCGAACACCTTACGCTGCGAGACAAAAAATGCTTGATCCACCAGGTGTGAATTGAATTTGAAGAAGGTGGTGCTTTCATTGCGAGGCGGTTTAAACTCCGGCACGTGGCCGTATCGGTCGGTCAGGACATCCCCAGATATATCCTAACGGTCTGAACGAACTACATTGATTGCAACTGACAATGTGTTAAATCTTCGTGGATCGAAGAAAACATTACTGCGAGCTTCCCAGCCGATCAGATAGCAATTCCTAAATAAACCTAATAATCATCACTTAGAGCTATGGGAATGTCTATGCCTTTTTTGAATACATCACCCTGGAGGCCAACAGGCCTACATTATGACTAAATTCTTGTGTTGAAAACACAGCATATCAGTCAGCCTTCCATACTCCAGGATATCGCAAGATTTCGACTTCTCTCTGAATTGTGCTGAACTGGTGACTGGGTGACGCAGTGTTAGTCGGCAGAGGCCAAGTAATCAATGAACAATGGGAAATTGTCAGCATCATTAAAAACGACAAGTTGCCTTGTTCTTGCTTAGGGAATCGCTATTCAGTCAGTGTGCCTGTAAACGCGCAGCAGATTTCGGGCTGTTGTCGATCGTATTTGTAACATGCAAGCCATCTGTTTTTACTCTGAATGCCCCTAACACGTGTAGACCAACTTTAGGGCAACGTGGAGACACCGCGGTACAGTGTTCTTACGAAGTAGGGGTTCCAGCAACAGTCCTATAAAAGAAACCAACACAAGCAAGCATGAGTCACAGGCTCAGCAAGCCATGCACGCGACTTACACAAACGGAAACTAAAACGGCGCCAACAACACAGCAGCAAGCTCCGTCAAACAATTCAAATCCAACCCGTCCGCGCTTGCTGGTTTCGACCCCACGTTACACAATTTGTCAGACCCGAGCCAACTTAGGAATGTTAGCTGCTCCTGTCTATTTATTTCACCCAAAGGTGCATCTAGATCACCATATTAGATCTAATCCAATCACATCTTCTGTCGTCAAAAAGGCTTCAGGTATGTCAAATAGACATAGTCCACATCAACAAAGCAACCGAATTACGTGACAAATCATGGTAAGTTATTTTGGTTTTGCTTTTAGACCACTGGGTGGACTTGTCTATTTTATAATAAGTTACATAACCAGAGTTGATTGTGGACCAGTTATTTCACTTGTAGACTCACAACACATTTAGAAACCTCCGGTGCATCACAGTCACTTCCGGTTTGAAATCAGTAGCTCGTACCGGGCATTCAGAAATAGAATGATATGGAATTATACGGGTTGCTGGTACGGGAAGAACAGTTCATTTTTACTTACCGCTACAAGAAGCTGGATTTCGTTTACATTATAAGCATGTTTACATAAACTGCACGCAACTAATTTTCCGGCGTTTATTCTGAGTTTCTGAACATATGAGAAGTTTAACAACTTGGCTACGATATGGCCCAGACTAAGTTTGGTCTCTGCGTAACTCAGTCTTTTCAATTAGTAACAGATTTATGTAGCAAGGTGTTCTTCCTGCTACTGGTTTTTACCCTTCCGTCCATATCTAGATTAGATAATGAATTGATTGACTTAAATTTGTGTGCATACAGTGGACGCAAAGATTTTCTGTGATCTCCTTGCCCAGTAACAAGTCCCGGCCTTCAGTATGGAATTCTAGCTATGTTACTATTTATTTTTTCTAAAATTGGCTAAGAGGTGGCCATCACCACAAAGTCTGAGTGATGGTTACATGTTTACTCCATATTCGGAACTTTCACCTGACGATAAGGAAGCTGAGGAATTCAGATTACTGAATGTTGTCGTCCCCAGCAGATATACAGGAGATTTTGTGATACAGGAGCTTCCCTGTCTGTTCTTTGCAGGCACATACGCTTTCGAATCTGGATCAAACTACTGACGGAGATTTTATGTCGGGGTTTGGATAGTCATTTGATTCTGTGACTGCGGAACGCATCACTGAACTTCGGGGTTAAAGCAGTTCAATTAGGCCACAACCAAATGGTTAACAGTGATTAACCACTTAACCATATACGTTCAGGCAACGGAAATTTACAGCGATTCTTCGAATTGAACCAATTCATATCCTATAAATGCACTTAATGCTGTTGAACTAACAGAAATCACCAAGGTCTGTTAAGATCCACTAGTAGATTCGGCCTCACTGTGTAAGAGAGCACAATGTTTGTTCGTAAGTCGCCGTATTTTTATGTACCTACATTCATTTTTCGACATCGGTCGCCTAGGTGCCTCCTGTTTACTAACATACAATCTCAGGTCAGTTGACTTTCACATTGTCCTACCGTGTCTGTCAACTATCCTCCTGACTGGAAGCCATTAAGTTGGTACCGAAAAAATGTCGGAGAAATGCGAACAATGAAACCAGCATAAATTTGCTCACAAAACGGTTGCATACTACTTGTCAGGCACTTGCATCGCGTGTGCCGGTCGCTCACATCATCGTAATCTGAAGAAATCAGGTCTATCTAGAGGGACAGTATTGTAAGTGCAAATATATGGTACCGTACTCATGGCATTCAGGGTGAGGTCTAGGCAGACATCCTCATTGGCCCAGGTTAGTCAACCCAATATCCATAAGTGACGACGGCATGTCTGTGTGATCGTTAAACCGCCCATTCTTAAAGTTTTACACGCGTATGCTTTTTTCTTTTGAAGGATTTGTAAAGCACCATGCATTCCTACGCATTATATTGGCTATCCAACACTGGTTTGTGACGGTCAACACGCTGAGCCCAGTGTGACTGTCGTCAGTGGAATATACTGTTGACCTGAAGAACGAGTGACGTTCAGTATAAGTTACCTGGTAACCGGTTTAGAGAGCTGAACATCATCATCACCATCACCATCATAATCATAATCATAATCATCATCATCATCAGCAGCAGCAACAACAACAACAACAACAACAACAGCAACGACAACAACAGCAAAAACTTCAGATATTCTAGGTGAGTTAACATTCAGCCGGTTCGCAAGTGAGACAGCAGTTAATTCTGAGGAAGAGTCAAGTTTAAGTTATGTCAAGTTCCAAACAGTAAACTGAGTCTAACTATGTATGTACCCTACTTTTGTCCAACGACGTGTCAACATTGTTGATGACAAAATTTTCTAATTAGTCTTCATTGCTTGTTATTACTGACTGAGGCTCTACTCGTTGTGGGTTGGGACCATGTGTTACTTCTACGGCTGCATACGACAGAGGACAGTTAACCTGTTCCCACAACACCCTGCGTTTTCAGGTCTGTCTTCAAACGCGGTTTCTGTGTTGCTGTTTTACTTTTACATTAATTATAAACTACTTACTTATAAAATAGTAGAATAATTATTCATTCGAAAAGGATGGATTAAACATTTCGGCAACGCCGTCGGATAGTGATAAATAGTGGCAGCTTGAACTGCTCAATCAGATAACCACGAATAGCTTTCACTCGCAACCCAGTGCATTGAGTGAAGCGGTTCCAGGAAACCATCCTTTTGGTTGGCAGCTGCTGAATGTCAGTGATCGACCGGTTTACTAGCCCACACGTTCATGATTTCGACTGATTAAACACGTCCTAGGGACCGTACATAGTTCACCGAACAGTCAACTAAAGATTCATTATGAACTTTCTGTTAAAAGAAGCAAGGTCTTTCGACCTAGTATTAATAACGTCTCATTTTCGACATAAATTATTGGAATATATAGGACATGCGGATAGCAACAACAATAGAAACAATCAACAATTGGGTTTACACAAAACAAGGACTGTTATCAGTTCCAGGGCAGACAAACTGCATGAGTCAACAGTTTATGCACACACAGGACCGGACGGCGAGTATTGATTAGCATAGCTTCGGAGAAGGCAAGCAACAATTTATGTGCTTGCCTACAATAAACTCCGTGTATTTTTATTGTTTAATCGGTTTAATCGGCCCAAGGAGTTCTAAAGTCACTGTATTGTGAACTGTTCAGTATTAAAGGCAAACATACATAGGTTGAGCTCAGATATCCTTTCTACACAGTAGCAAGAACACATTGGGTGGACCAACGAAATTCTAACGTCATCAGGTGTACGTACAACGTAGTCGTACATACAAGTGATCAGCAATAGTATTCAATAATGAGTTGCAGTCACTGCACTAATCTAAAATAAACTGAATAGCATTATGATCATGTAATCAAGTAGGCTGAGTTAATTTTATCAGTCCATTTGAACGCTCACATAAACTAGTAGCAAAGATCCGACTAACAGTCTTTAATGCCCGTCAACCTGCTAACAACATTAAGTCATTTTAGCTTGATATTATGATCAACATAGACGAAATCGCTGATGTAATTTGTCACAGTGGCATCGCATACCTGAAACAAACCGCACTGATATTTTTCTATGGAAAAGTTCACGCCATCACTGTACATTTTGTCTTTGAGTAACAGACCCTTTTTGTTAACTAAACAGTAACCCATCAGTCCAAACAGATGGATTGCATCGTGTGTATTGTGAGCCAAGAGGGCGGATGGCATAAGCATTGTTTGTTCGGAAAAGCGACATAGAAGGTATATGCTTCAACACTACTTGAGACAGAGACACTTATAGGTACACGACAATAATGCCGGGACGCCACATCCGCCATTGCTACGTCCAAGCATAAGAAATACCAGCGTTCCTTGTTGTATTTCCCCGTGGTTATTGCAGTTTTTCAGTATATGCCTTCGTCTGACTACTCACGAATAATGGTCATTCACCCTCAATCAGTAGTGGCAAAGAAGCCGCTGCTTCACCTAGTCTGGGTGTTTGTTTTGTCCTAGGTAAGCTTCTAACATTGACAATCATATTTCAAAATTCTTGTCAGTTATGGGTTGACGCTGGAGCCTGCTATCTCAGTTAGAAAATCGATGATAATGAGAAATGGAACCTCGTGAAAAACTTACGCGCCTCTTCTGGTCGCACAGTGTGGTAACCAACTGAATACCGTTACAAACAATCAAGTTGTATTTCTTTATATTTTCAAACCACCCTAATTCGATTGCTTTAAGTTCAACCGGAGAATTTTCTGCATAAACTCTACATTATTTTCCGTATATTTTCAAGTCAGCACGCAGACTATGGAAGAATCTGGGCCGATAGGAGTAAGTCATTTTGTCTTCTTGATACGTTATTGAATTGGATCACGGGAACCCAGTGTTCTCAACGAGTAAACAGCATAAGTAAGAAACAGTGTTTTGATTGGAAATTTGTTTTTGGCAAAAGCAACCAGTACCAGAAACTAGATGCTCCAATGGTCAAATTTGTTGAAGAAATACTACCCAAGTAACAGAAGTCCGGGAAACTCTGCATAATGGTTCCACTAGTTTAGATTTTGGGTGTCTGCATAGCGCCTTGTTTAACGAGTTGGTGCAGACGTTATTGTATACTTTCTTTTTGCCCTCTTTGCTGAGATCCAGAGTAGAAATAACAACCACATAATTCTTGTTTATTACTAGACAAGCGGTGACTGTGTACTTGTCTTCTGAACTGTTCGGCTGCAACTGGCATTGCAAACTGATCGTTCCAACGGATGCTGACGTAACCTACTTCTTGGGATGCTGTCATGTCATCAAGGCTAAAGAATGTTAATTAACCTCTGAGACGAATGCTGTGCTACGCATTTCGCACCGTCGCACGGCCACGCAAGTTAGCAAGTGTTGCTGCTGTTAACATCCATCTAGGATCAGGTGTTTGTAGTAGCCATCTCGTGCGTAACACACATGTGTAGCAGACAGTCAACGTTTTCATTGTTTGTAAACACTTGTGACGTCCAAGAATATTCGGCCAGACGGCTGAGTCTAGTTTCACCACAGCAATGACAGTGCCAAGAAAAAGAAAGCCAGTCACTCATCGATTCAAAGCTAATCGAGATGGAAAGCTGCTACCAAGACTGACACATTTTTTCCTCGGTGTGATACGTAGCGGGACCATAAACACTGAGATGAATAGATGACTTACCTTGATTGATTCGCAGGTGAACGAACGTGAGTAGGGGTGAAAAAATTCTGCTCAGTCGACCATCCACCCAAAGGTGTTCGGGAACACGGTGTCTGTTTTTGTCAGTTGCTGGTTGCCTCATTTCGTTGATAATAACCGAACCTATTAGGCGTCAGAGCACGCGACTGGCAGCATCCGTTTCGGATTAGGATGCCACAATGACCGATGTAAAAAAAACGCCTGCACACAACATTGCGCACCGCTAACGGCTCTACTCACGCAACGTATTCAATGTAAACTCGAAGAAATAAGATTAGGAGGCGCGTGGTTGGTGGCCTTTGTGCACAATTGTCTAATGCTGGTTAACCTCTTCGTAGGCTATTACGAAAGTGTGATTATTATCTGTCGGTAAGACATAAACTGGGAAGAGAAATACTGAAGGTATAAAGTGAGAAACAGTTCAGTACAGGAGTACACAATGTTGCATTCTAGAAAGGGTAAGAATGTGAAGTAAGTAATTAAGTTTGAACTGGGGAACAAACGAAACATTTATCACACTACGCACCGCCGAAACTGAAGAAAAGGTAGAAGACCATAGTGACCCAGGTTTCTGAAAAGAAGAAGAGCGGGCGATCTGCCAAGCGACGACAATAGTTGGTTGATACGAACGAAACAGTAGATATAACTGGGACAACTAACATCAGCCTAACGTACTTGTCGTTTCTTCGATGGCGGTTTACTGTGAGAGTGTTGATGATCTACTAAACCGAAATGATCGGCGCATTCACGGCTGCACTTATCATAACACTGTATAGTCACGTCACCGCGACATGTGGCGCCCATGATTCTTTCGCGTACTGAGCGTTTAATTTCACGGTCCCGCATTTGTTGGTCACTGAAACTTTGTATGTTTGCCCGGATCCTATTTATCCAGACCGCTCAAATTGAGGTTGAGTTCTCTTAAGATCCAGAACCAGTGTTACAACGCGATAGACTTACTTAGGTAACACAATAGTATCTCCGTTTCTGGCCATCAGGATTTTGCTTACCTGCTTTCAGTTGCCCGTGTAGCAGCTGCTTTGGAATCTGGTCGTCGCTCATCTTGCTGGATGTGTCCTATTCGATGAAGTTGGTTGAGCATCGGCAACGCTACAACTCAATTTGCTTCCGCTCATCGAAATAAGTCAGTGTTCGGAACCATGTTCAACAAACCAATACCCAATTTGTGCCTTAGATATTGTATATGGAAGCGGTTCGAAAGCCGCACATCCCGCTGATACAGCAGCCGAAATTCACTGCCGTGCAATAGCCTAGGTAGCACCAATGAACCTAGGAAAAACAGTTCGGTTTTCATCTTCAGGTTATGATTCTTCCAGACACGTTTTTCAGTACGTCAGAAAGTAGCCCTAGCCTTCGTTATGCGGGCTGGCAACCTGTGGTCCACGGACAGATCTGTTGACAGGTTGCTACCCAAGTAGCAAAAATCTGCGCAGTTATCCACAGTTTATTTACGCAGATTCCAGGTGTAGGCATAGCACCTTCGCCCTGCAGTTGATCGCATTCACGACAATTCACGTGGATTTGGTGAACAACGAACACCGTATCAATCCTACTGAGGACTCGTCCGCTGTTCATACCGCCTCATGAGAACACTGGCTCCCAAAACTTCTGCACTGAGCCGGCTCAGTAAGATTCTTGCTGGTATCTTTCCAGCACAAGTCATGAGATTGATGCCTCAATAACTGTCGCCGAATTGTTTGCTCCCTTTACCCTCAGAAAAAAATACTATCCCAACATTTTTTAACTCTTGGAGGACTACTTTATACCCCCAGACTATCTACAGGAGGTGTTGATGCAGAATGACTGACCAGTACGTTTAATTCACCAGCCAACGCAGTCGGTAGGGCTGAAACCCAAGGTAAATTCTGTGGGTAAGGAATTAGCACTTATAAGTCTCTCATCCAAAGGAGACACCTTGGCCGAAGTTGTCGCAAGAATGCTTACAAAGTCAGTCGGATCGACCTACCTTGCCGCTCAACTGTTAGTCAGTTTTCCCTCAACACTCGTTGTCATGTCACAACTCAAAGACTAACTTCCACTTTCTACAACCAGCTGTTGTATGTACCCATTTGTTTGCTCATGTCCAGCGCCATACATTGGTCATGCTACAGGACGACTGTCTGATAGAGTGCGTGGTTAAACAGTGGTGTGATTAAAGCGATTTCAAGCGAAAGTGTTGCTTATTTGGCCGACTCTAATAATTTTGTCAGTAATAAAGATGTCTTTCAGATTGTCTGCCGAGGGGCAAGAAATCAATCAAAAATGATGAGATCCCGAATGCTGACCGTTGCTGAGGCCATTACTATCTGATTGCACAACTCTGATCTCTGCGTTCGGAAGAAGTTCATGCGTACACCTAATCTCCTCTGGCCTACAGTCAACCAACCTCACAATCTGTAACAATGTTTGCATAACCGCCAACAAACACTCAGTCTATAAACTTTATTAACCGATTTTCTTACTCACCCTGGTCACCGTTTTCATTTTTCTGTGTTGTAAGTAGCATGATGATCACAGAGAGAAAGTCATTTTCGCTACTTTGTCGTTCTGTTGGGTAGTTCCGAAAGAAATACACTTTACTTTCTCCACCAGTCATCCTTGATCCCGCACAGACGTTCGGCGAGTTTACGGTAAACATTCAGGAGTGTGGCTTGTTCGTCTCAGTTGTCCGCGTCTATTGTGGAAGTAACAAACGTCGCACTCTTCTCTCGTATTAAGTTGGGAATAGGTGCATTGTTGTCATTGGATCAGTTCGGTCGTCTATAAGTTTGCGGCCTTGCTTTATTTCTTGGACTGTTGCCGTGTACCCTCGATGGTTGTGAAAACGGAAACGTTTCCAGGCAGACGGCAACCGCAAGTTAAAAATTAGTCCTCGCCTTTGAGTTTTGTAATCATGCAACGGCCAACTTCTGCCGTTGTCCAAATTATCCACAACAAACAGGTTTATAGTGATGAATAAACAACCTGCTCGTGACCACTCAGTGGTCTGTGTCACATCCAGCCACGCACTTCATGCGCACGGCGTGCACTTCGCAAACGTTATGCTGTCGTGACGTCACTCGCATCCATTTTGAATCAGATGTTTCTGATAATCAACTCGTAAGTAACGCACAGACAGAGAAGATGATCACAGTTCTCGTTACCTGAACCAATGCTGTGGGGTCCGATGATTCCCGGCCAGACTCCTAGGTCGAGCCTAACCTGAGGGTTCAAGTCATTCAAAACAAAAAGTCGGTCACTCACAGGTGTCAAAAGGATTGTGGTGGACAGCTGATCGTAGAACTGAACCCTCGTGTCATCGATGTTATCTATAGTTGGACCATAAACACTAAGAAATGTAGCAGACTTATCCTGAGCGAGTTACAGGCACATGGACATGACTCAAAACTGATGTCGTGGGGTTTGCTTATCATCAAAGAATTGATGGGGTAAGCGATTGCGAAATAAACATCGCGCTTCAGTGCATCATCCACCGGATAGCTTATTGTTACGGACGCTTTCCAACTATTACAGATGGCCGATTCACTTTTATCCTATTGCCTGCCTATTTGTCTGAGTGGCAGAAATCCAGTGAACGCTCTCAAATCTAGTGTTCTGATTCCGCACTGCTGGAGGGGTTATAACCTTTGTCATGGTCGGTGGCAGATCATTGTCATCATGTCATTATCACCTGAAGATGTTCCAAAGCTTCTTAGGCAGTAGTACGAAATGTATGAAGCCACTTAGTTGAAGATGATTGAAGTCATGGCGCAGAAAATGACAGTTCAACATAGTTCAGCAGTTGCAACCACAGTGTCCACAGCAGAATCACTGGTAAACTGCATCACGAAATTCAACTACCAACCGGACAATGGAATCACGTTCGAAGCTTGGCTCAGGGAGGACGTAGTAAACTCAGATGATAGTGCTCAAATCCGACTACTTCTACGCAAGCTGGGCCCGGCGGAACACGCTCAGTATTGTAATTATACTCTGCCAAAGAACCCACGCGAATGTTCATTCACAGACAATATACAGTGCTTGACTCGCATTTTCAGCGAACGTATGCCATTATTCTATACTTGATTTAAATGCTTGCAGCTCTGTAAGCAATACTCGGAGGATATTTTAACATTCGCCGGTGTGATCAATCGTGAATCTGAGAAGTTCAAGCTGTCAAATCTCACCAATTATCAGGTTAAAACATTAATTTTTGTATGTAGACTTAAATCGCCATCCGATGCGGATATCTGTACAAATAACTTATTGCAGCTGGAAAATAACCGAGACATGACAATGCAGATTGTGATAGATGAATGCCAACGATTAATAAATTTTAAAAAGGATACCAAATTGATTGAAGAAAAACGCAACTGTGACGAAAACGTCAAAGTGTGTGTGATCAATAAAGCAGGAAGCAACCAGTCAACAGAATTCACAGCAAAGCCACCTAGCGTGTGTTGACGTTGTGGGGAATGGCATTTTGCAGAAGTTTGCAAATTTTGAAATCAAAGATGCCAAAAATGTGAGAAACATGGAAGTAGATAGGTTTGTTATGGGTTAGCATCCTCCTAGAGGCGTTTACGAGAGACGTGGACCTATTAAGACAGTCGACCTAACGTTGTCTTCAGAGCGTTCGATAGCGATATTTCAAGTAACAGAAGACTGACGTCTTACTAAATGGTAGAAAAATGCGCCTACAAGTGAATGCGGCTTCTGATATCACACTTATCTTAGAGGAAACGGGATTACTTACACAGACCGGCATATGTGCAGACCGATCATGTAGCACGAAACGCCTCGAGAACTCAAAATCCATTTGTGTTGCAAATTTAGACCGCGAGTTTCAACCTGACAGTTTGCATGTTACTGGTATCTGCTACATTGTAAGGGATCTCAATTTGAATATAGACTGGATTGATAAACCGAGATTATTCGACGTTCCATTGAATTCACTCTGTAGCTAAGTCGGTCCAGCTACTAAATTTATCCGCTGTTATCTCAAGCTAAAATCGTTGGTTGACGAGGAAGTAAAAACAAAAATGATTTCACCATTGCAGGAACAGTGTAGTGACCAGCGATAGTGTGGCTTGTATAAGGATCCCAGCTGCAACCGTCTGTTCTGTACGCATGATTCTGTGTACGTCTGCCATGGGAGGCTTGATACGAACTCAGCGCCACTTTCTTCAGTCGTGAAATTAACTGCACGGAGCAAATCTTTACTCTTTTCCTGACGACTTATCTATTATTCCATCCTACCAGGCCGTCTAACCTGTACCTTTTCGAACGTCGTTTAACGCACTCGAAGGTTCTATGCACTTTTGGCCTGACGAGCTTGTGAGTGTCGCCAAGTTGGCTGGAGCCAACCTTGTGCTTCTTTTCTCTTCTTCTCTTGGCTGTTACTGTTGGTCCCAGACTAGGTTAGAACTACTTGTCGTATTTACAAACATTGCTGGGAATATACGGTTTGTTTCCAAACCCTACTGCGTTATTTCAGCTTAATGCCTGTTGTGACAAAATTTCGATTGCTTTTTAGGAAAGGCGTATTAAATCGTTAGTGGACAAACATACCTATTTTTCCACTACAGCAGTATCATGACATTTTTGAAGATGGTCTCGTTAGATGTACAGAGGGAAAAGCTATCTTGTAACTTCGCTCCGGCACAAAGGTAGTTTTCTGTCCCTAAAGACCGGTCCCGTATACAGTTATTGCTTCGTTGAAGGATGAATTGAACCGGTTGGAAAGAATGGGAGTCATCAGTCCAGTAAACCGTTCGGTCTGGGCTACATCCATATTAGTAATAAAGAAGGCAAATGGTTCGCTACGGTTACTGGGCGACTTATCAACTGGTCTAAACAAAGCATTGGAAACTCACCAGTATCCATTACTTGTTCCCGAGGACCTGTACTGAAAGCTAAACGGTAGCAAGATTTATTTTTTCGGAGGCTTTTCTGCAGTAAGCAGTTTCTAACCATTAACACACATCGCGAACTGTACCAGTTCATCTGCCTACCATTCGGTGTGAAGTGTGCTCCAGTAATCTTTTAGCAAATCACGGATATGATGTTGGCTGTTTTGACGTGTGCAATGGCTTACTCTGACGATATTATTATTGTTAGTGCCACAGTGGAAGATCAACAGCCGCATCCTGCATCAGTTTTTAGATGTAATGAAGAGCATAGTTTCTGCATCAAGTCAAACAACTGCCCCTTCTTCATAGAATTATACAATACCTAGGTTTCTTTATCGACTAGTAGGGTCGTAGGCCTGACTAGGAGGCAATAAAAGCTATAAAGGAAATGCTCTCATCAACAGCTAAGACTACTCTCCAATGGTTTCTAAGCCTGGTAAACTATTTCAAAAATTCTATGCCCCATATGCATAATGTTCGTGAACCGATGAATCATCTACTTACGAAGGAGTGTCCATAGCCCTGGTCAGAAGCCTGCCAGTATTCGTTCATACATATCAAGCAAATTTTGGCCACCAATTTATTTTTAACCCATTATGACCCAAAACTAAAAATAACTGTTGCTGCAGATGCATCGTGGTACGGCACTGGAGCGGTTAATCTGCACAAATTTCCTAATGGTTCACAAAAGGCAGTCTCACATGTTTCGCGCACACTAAATTCGACTGAGAACTACGGCCAAATAGAAAAAGAAGGGCTCGCGCTGATATCTGCGATTAAAAAACCACGAAATGTTGCACGGTCAAAAGTTTACATTATATACGGATCATTAGTCCCTTTTGTCAATGTCCGGTTCACACGGCTAATCGGTTTGCAGCGATGGGCTACGATGGTACTAAGATACAGTTACAAAATCCGGTTCAAGAAAACATCGAGTTTTGAGTACGCAGATGCATTATCTCGTCTCATGGAAAAATTGACAGTCACAAGGCCTGTTGGGACTCAGCCACTTCATCAGTAGCAACAGATGATGAGGTTTACAGATTATTTCAGACTCAGTAACCTATCAGTAACTTTTAAAATGGTGGCAAAGACAACAGAGGCGGATATTTTGTTACAGCAAGTCATGTACTGTCTCCAGAATGGCTGGCCAATTGTTTCAATAGCTTGGATACTGAAACATTTTTCTCACTGTAGGGAAATACTTACCTTGATTAACGGATGTTTAATGTTAGCCGATCGTGTAGTAATTCCAACAGTTTTACAGCAACGCGTAATAAGGCGGTTACATTCGAGCCATCCTGGTATTAGCTACATGGAGTCCGTGACTCGCAGCTACGTTTACTGGCCAGGAATCGACGGTCAAGTCAAAAATTTGGTCCTATCTTGCAGAAACTGCGCAATAACGGCAAAAATACCTGTTGCATTTTAATTATATTCATGGTCCATCGCTGACAAACTCAGGTCCCAGGTTCACCATGATTCTGCACGCCAGTCAAACGGACTCTTCTGTTTACTAGCGGTCGATGCACTCTCAGAGTGGCCAGAAGTTTCTCCTATGCGAATAGCTAAAACATCAACAACCATTTCCCATCTTCAACGATTATTCGCTCAATCTGGTGTTCCAGAAGTTTTAGTGACGGACAGTGAACCACAGTTCAGTCCGGTGGAATTACGAGCATTCTGTGTCGGCAACGGCATTCATCACGTATTCACGCCAGTTTATCATCCACAGTCTAATGGTCAAGTGGAGTGATTTGTAGATAATTTAAGAGGACCTTATAGAAATTAGAAGGGGAAGGTAAAGTAGAGGAGATGACTGATGTTTTATTTTGAGGGCCTACCATTCAACAGCTAAACCAGCGATATCGAAACAACAGTCACCGGCTGAAGCATTTATGAGACGACAGTTAAGAATTCCACTTAACGCTATACGGCTAAAGATCAATTCAACAGAGAGAAGTAGGCCGATGGAAGCGCAGTTCAGCAGGTATCATGGGGCACGAATCCGATATTTCCGACCGAGAGATGCAGTCCATGCGCGAAATACCAGGCCTAATTTTCAGTCGCAAGGGTAATGTTGTCTACCAGATGAGTGTAGGAAACTTCATCTGTACATATCAGACCAATCAACTGAGACAGCAAGCTGACGATAGCCAAGAATGCCAACGGACCAACGATCAACGACCCATTGACATAGTGCTAGATACATTCCCGTTAACGCCAACGTACCAATTACCCCCAGTTGCCTCAGACAGTTTGGATCTTCGTCCATCTGATCGTGTCCGTCAACTAATCCGATGTTTAAGTGTTAACCCCAGATAACAGTCGTATGACGTGATTAACTCGCTTTTGCTGAAAAGAGAGATGTTACGGACGCGTTTCAACCATTGCAGATGGTCGATGTACTTTTATCCTATCGCCTGTTTATTTGTCTTACCAGCCGTTAGTAGTCTGATTAAATTGGATCAATAGGGTTCTGCTTTCTGACTGGTTGATTGTCGGACTGGTCATATTTATGGTTAACATGTCTTAACCGCTTTGGTCACCTACTGAGTGGCAGAAATCCAGTGTACGCTCTCAAGTCTCGTGTTCTGTTTCCTCACTGCTGGTAGGGTTATAACACCTATCCTGTGGAAGATGTGTCTTACACGGAGGTTACTTTAGTCTGCACATTTTGTCTCACTCGAGACTGCGACAACGATGCCGTAACAGCTCTGTGTCATGTCGGTTAGTGCGGCGTGGCTTTCCAGCCCCTCGGTGCTGCATCGATCCAGCACTGTACATACATTCCGTGTCCCGACGAACAACGTTTTGCGTCCACGCGCGTGTCTCAGAGTGGCCACTGGTACCTCATACTGAGTCTGTGACTCAACAATTTGGCCTGTGGAACAGAAGGAAATGAGGCTTCCTAGAGAAACTTCACCCGGTGCCTCTAACCTCAAAACCTAACATGTAAGGCAATGGGACAACGGATTTTCCTGGGGTATCCTCCCCGGAGCCAGTGATTGAAAAGTTTGTCTCACTTGGCAGTGAGAGGTTAACCGGCCCCGATGGCGCAGTGAATATGAGGGTGACGAATTATTCCAATACGGTTGCACGCAGTAGATGTATTGCAAGCTGCATCAAACTTTTGAGAATTTGTGCAAGTTTTTCGACCATACAAGATAACACGCCAGCGATTGCGGTCAACCGTTGGGTGATTAGAGTACACTTTGTTTGAGGGTACCTGTTCTGATTCCTCCCTTCCACACCTAAAAGACAACAGTCCCGCAATTATAAATATAGTTCTATTGTGTACTCATAGATTCGTGCCTCACTGACTAACCACCCTTGGGCAATGAGTATTAGGAATTACAAACCTATGAGTTTAGCAGTGTTTAGCACAGCCTAGACAGTGCAGATACATACGTGTTCACACGGGCAACAGTCTTCTAGATCGTTCAACGCTTATGTCCAGGTTGGTTGTCCTGTTTACCTGATCAAGTCGTACGCATGGTGGATAAGAACAGGCAGCTATTAGATCTTCTCGTTCCATGCAAAGTCATTCAACAGTCAACTAAACAGCCTAGGAAATCACGAGTCCTTCTGCTCACCTCTGAAGCATTATTCAGTAAGGGTAACAACAACCCAATTAAGTTAGCCTTATTATTGTAGCAGTATCGCATTAATCACTCTGAGCGATCGAAAGCCCGTTCATACGTCCGTACCGTTTGTGCGCGCATACGGTATCATATTTCACTGATTTCTAACCTGCGATGCTTAAACATTAGTTTTGTGACCATCACCATTATCACTTGACCGGTAATGTAACAAACCCAACTAGACAAGAAGATACCATATCAAAACTACAGTCTGGCCCATTAGCACAAATTCAGGCAATCATTTCTGTCGGGCAAACCACCAGACTGACGAGCCATTAATTAGTCGGTCAGGTGTTGTGCCTGTGCATGCATGTGTGGACGTGTATTGTAAGTACAAAACTCGAACTCATTAGACGATAAACGTTTGTGCACGCGTATCATTTAGGCGAAGTTGCAACAAACGTTCACGTTCTAACTGCAGGCGAGGCCGATGCGTTTATTTTTTGGAAATACGGTTGACTGAGTGCAGTGTCAATGAATATATTGCAATCAGTCGTCATACACCTAGAAACACTGGGTCCACTTGAACAACTTGATCAGTGAACAAAGAAGACATGTATTGACTATCAGTTCACTTGAAACTGTGCTGACAATTACGTAGGCAGAACAGACCAACAGCTATCACAACGAGTGAGAGAACACGACCAGAAATGGTTAAAGTAACACATGACACAATAATATGAAACTAGTGAACCAGTTACTCGAAGCCCCGCATCATCGACTGTGACTGAGGATAACAGGTCACCAGGTTGACCCACTTAAATCATTCAGAATAATATTACGTTATCAGAACCCGAAGCTACTATCCTTTAACGAAGCTACATTAATCAGAACTCACCAGCCGGCACCATATGCACAAAAGTGGCTGAATCAACCCATCGGGCTTCCGTGGTGGTGATGACATAAGAAATGGTGTGATGTGTGCGTGCCCATACCTTGTCTATCTCTATTTATGTGTTTCAGACATCATCCATAACTTGCATATTTCACTCACACTTTATCGCAGCCTTCGCAGTCAGATAGCTTTTCTAGTCAGCCTCTTTCAAGATGAGGCATTGGACTGAAATTTCACTATTGTTGGAGCTCGTCGTAAATGCCCGACCAGAATTCTAATACCGGCCGTGACAAGGATGTGTACTACTGACAAAAGCAAAATTCGAGTCAAGTGCTAATTTTCGAAAAAGGCTGGCTGGCAAGTCTGTCTAAATGAGAATGCTTCGGTCAACTCTTAAGTGATGTTTATCTTCAAATTAACCAGATCCCCAAGTACTCATCAGAAGCTATCGGTTCTTGATTGCTGTCGCCAGTTGTAGAGCTGATGGTTATTTCCTCAATTAGTCATTCACAAGTGAGTTTGCAAACAGTTATCAAAATTCTTGTGGTGAAGTTCATTTCAACTGAATCAACATGTTAAAACTTACCGTGAATAAGCACAAGCACATAATCTGATAAGCCCTTGGTCAACACAGCATTAGTGCAAACACGTGTATGATCGAAAACAGGACTATATCAATTTCCGACTGTCTGCTTTCATCGGGAGAAGGAAACCGTCATCTAATTCGGTCCGTTGAGATCACATGACGCGAGAATGATTGGCTTGCGTGACATCAATTCGAGAAACTTGTTTGCCCCACTGACTGCTGTAATACCAGCTCGCCCTGGCGGCTAGGAAACCTATCGCTGTTTTTAAACGTTCATACTTGATGTACCGTTATGATCAACAGACTACTGCACAGGAGTGACGCAACAGTTAAGTCAAATATCCGGGGTAGTTCAACTTGGGAGAATGACGGCGTAAACGAATAGAATGATCGTAACATCACTTCGTTGATAAAATCAAGAGTACCAGAGTTAAATTCAACATATGAAAGGTAAGTAGATCAGAATTTCTCTAATTTGGGAACAGATTATAAGATCATGTGCAGTGATGTAGCTGATTTACTTATGAACACAGGGAACAGGGTTCGATGGGATTTCTGCATAAACACAACTTAGCTGTCAAAAGGTGGATGCTGGCTACTCCAGCCATAAACAGTGATATCACTCTAAGACCCTTATTAAACATCGGGTGTAGCTTGAAACTAATTGGAAACGCTCTGTTGACTCCGTCAACATGATTGTTTCCCATTGGCTGCGTCAATATAGCATGTACCTGACGGCGTACGCATTGAGGGATACTGGTAGATAATCGTTAAATTAACTGAGTAACCTTCTTGCTGTATGGTCCGATTTGTTTGCCACAAGTACAGGTAAAACGATACATAAATGATTTTGAGTGAACCGTTGGTCTATAGCCGCCTGAATCCAAAAAAATGAATATAACAAAATGGATGAGAATATCATTTTTATATATTTCAGGAATTATCCCAATATTTGAAGTTCGTTGTCTCCTGTGCGATGAACCGCACGGAAGAGGATTTTTGTCAGAGCGGTAATGAGCTCAGGCAAAATCTTTCCATTCCTCATGTGACTGATGATATTAGGTTTGGGAGAACAGTCACCCGTTTGCAATAAATGGTTTCTATCAGCTCCTTCTTGGGGCACCTGGGTTTCAACTGTATGCCTTACATTCACCCAACTACCTTTTTGTGTATATGGCTCATAACTTGCGAGTACCGACTATTTCATTTGGCCATCAGATACATGCTTCTTATCGATTTATGGGTTATCCATTCGTCGTAATAAAACATCCAACAAAGCCATCTTAGCTTTTTTCTCCATATTGGTGAGCCTCACTTCGTCAGAAAGCTATTACAGTTGTTATGAGTTGACCCACAGATCACAGACAAGCTGTAGATAAAATTAACTTACATACATAATATTCTGAAGAGCCTAATCTTGACTTTGACCGTTAAAACGCCAGCTTTTGCCTTCAGCTGCTATCATATGTTAGCCAACTTCTACAAAGATGTTTTGACCGGATAGCCTATTCAAAACTGAAGAGACAGGTAACAATGATCAATGTTTACTTTCTGTCACCCAACTCCCCGACTACAGTTGACCGAAGGAAATGGCTGGGTTCAACGGTGATTCAGTATATCAAATTTAAATGGAATACTGTGGTCAGTTTTGTCAGGGTGGATATAGCTAAAAATAATGATTACCAATTTCAATGTATAATTGATAGATATTTATCAACCATACAAGTTGAACGTTGCGAGTGATGTCGTCCACTTTTTGTCCAGTTCCGTAGGAGCAGCAGACTCAACTCCACAATCCACATGAGGTGGAAGGAACCCCCTGGGATTGGACAAGGAATCTGTGTACGGAAATAAATAATTTGAACAGTACTCAACAACGAATACGGTGGTTTAGTTATCCGAGCTCGGTGGAATAACATTCAACGCGCCTGTTCCATCAGCAGGAGCACCGCAGTTTATGGTCCATTATATACATGAACTGGTCTGCCTGGCAAATGAATCCAACACTTACTTTACCAGTAGACCAGCCGGTAAAGTTCACTTGGATGTGAAAAATCGACACGAATGTATGTGACATTCTAACTGCAGCAATCGCATTTCTATTTTACTCAACAACAATAGATGCACAAAAGTGAAAAGAAGTCAAGTCGTTGTTGATAACCGGAGATATTCGTCAAGAATTTGAACAACTGTAAAAATGAAAGAAAGATGAGGAAGGAATTATACGGATAGCACATGTTTTAACTTGTTTTTTTAGTTTTCCAGAGAATAGACCAAATTTATTCACGCATCTCTAGCCACGGGCCACCACGAGCAAGCAATATGTTTTTTTTAAACAGTTGATAAACTGAAATCCGTCTAAAAAAGGAGTTGCTGTCACTTGGTTGTACGATCACCTCAGTCCGAAGTGAATTGTGACGCCCTACTAGGAAGGAATGGCTCCACTATCGACATTTTTGAGTCTCGTTCATGATATGCAGACGCATTAACATCAACTAATATGTTTATTATGATCTAAGCATTGCTCACTTGTAGATGGCAGACGGCTTTGTTTTGCGTAGAGCCCATTAAAAGTTGTCCAGTTGTACACATGGGTTTGAGAATCCCGGCGGTTTGACGTTTATTGTGAAACAGATCGTCTATGAAGACATCGTAAAGAAGGTCAAGTGGTCTAAATAAAGAGTGTCGATTACTGCCTACTGATGTGTATGCGCCTCTAAGACTGGACAGTCAAACGAGAGTCTGTCCGATTGGTACTTGAAGGGAACTAGTAAGTTATGCCCCTGATGGCTAGTCAACTGTAAATTATGTCCAAAAACAGCTGATAATCCGTTATCCAGAGACAGCCGCTTAGCGATTCTCAAAAAACAGAACATCTGTAGTCAACCTGTAAACTTAGGACAATTTAACTGTTGAGTACCTGTCAGAAATATTACGTTTTGTATGAGCTGGAAGACACTTTTGTGAACGGACAGTTGAAAGACGTTAATCTCCGGCTGATGAGACAATTCACTTCGGGGTGAATTAGGTAATCGAATGCGATAGTGGCCCTGTGCGAGGGAACATCTAACCCTACATACCTGATGTCCCTTCAAAGTCAGCTGACTGACACTCTCGAGGTGTACTCACTTTAAACGGCAGACCCGAAATGATTGCTGCCGGAGGGAAAAAGTATGGGCGATCCTAGTTATTCGCTTCGCTTACAATCGTACTCAAACCTATTGCATACCGGAGGTGTGTGGCCTCGGTAAGGCAGTTATTGGTAGGTAATAATACTTCATAAGTGTTTGACCTTCAGATCAAGGTATTAACCCAGTGGATTGCATGTTCAGCTTTTGGAAGCAAATCTGATTGGAAACCGTTGGTTGTGGTGGTTAAACAAGTGTATGGAAAGGGGTGTGTTTGTAAATCATACATGGATCTGATGGACGTTAATTTACTTGCCAGAGTTTAAGTCTTATATTCGCACCAAAACACTTCGTGGACTGTTACACACAGTGCGTAGGTATTTAGGCATGAGTTGATAGAGTGAGATGTCCGTTAAATTATGACACAAAAATTTCCATTCTTTACACCGGTTTGAGTAGTTTAATACTGAAAACTGTCACGTGTTTCGAGGCGTTTACGTTTTATTTACCAGCAACACCACTATCAATGGTCTTCAAAAAAATGGACAGCTTACTGAATGACTGACTCATGACAAACCTAGTAGACCCCGAACATCATGACTTCCGTAAAGTATATTCATTTTTCATAAATTTGTTGCTTGGTTCAAACAGTTGGACGAAAGACGTTGACTTAAGATAGGCTATTGATGTAATCAACCCTACTTTCCAAGACATTTAAAGAAGCTGATTCTTCCATCCTGCTGCGAAAACTTCACAGTGTTGGTCTCACTGTGCATTCACTCGCTTAGATGGAGAATTACTTAAGTGATCGTATGTTCTACGTCAAGGTAAATGGATAGCCATTAGATTAGTTTTCTGTCAATGGCGGCTTTTCATAAACAGCAGTCTTAAAATCCGTGTTGTTCATTTTTTTCGGCCTTGAACTATTCAGCACTAACAAATCACCGATAATGCCGTAAGTCGACTTCAAAAACTTTGTTGAATTATAGAGTGTCCGGAAAATTTGACACGTCTTAACCAGCGGTCGTTAACATTTGCAAATTCATGCACACTTGTCATCAAAGCTGTGTCGACTACTGCCGTCAAGGCTGTATCCTTATGTGAACGAGGCACTATGGCTCTAGTGAATGATAATTTAAGTCTGTCAGCAAATTGTGCAGCCACTGCATAAGTGGCAGAAATGTTGTTATAACGTGTTATAGTTTTCACTCCTAATATGATTGCATGCCAGTGGCTAGGCTCAGATTTCCTGTTGTTCACTCATAATCAATTTTACTTTAGCTCGTGTGCCATCCAGTGCGACTTTCGTCAGATCAACGCAGAGAGGAACGTACGTGCAAGGGTCATTCCCCCTCCTATATCAACGTGTGAATTCACGAACTTCAATAGACACAAAGTTAGCCGTATTCCATATGAATGAAGGCAATGTGAGAAAACGTGTGATATTTGGAAAAATAGCGGAGAGTAAGCCTAGGCTACTGAATTATTCAGGCAGTCAATTGACAAATGAAACTCCGTACACACACAGGACAATAGTTAAATAATGTACCACAAAATCCGCATGAGTTATTAATGGAAGGAAAGAAAACCTACATCTGGGAGTAGAACACATGCAATCTTTTGCTAAAGTAGAGTCGTCAGATGTGAATCTAAGTGAATCCTCACTTGGAATAAACGGTAAGTTTACTAAATGTAAATATCAGTATCCAAGTAATCAAGTGTCAAAATGGAAAAACTATGTGTTGCTACAACCGATATTTTCATGCTCTCCCGAATGAGCATCATCAGAAAGTTCGAGCACTGGGTCTATCGCAACAAAAATGAAGTAAATATCGATTAATGGAATCTATATTTTCATAAAAAGTTGGAAATATTTCATATGCGCTTTTTATATTGCTTGCCATGATATACGTTAGTCTTTATTTATACAATTTCAATCTTTAAAATAAATTCCGGACAGGTTTATAGAGTAAACTTTTCAAGAGTCGTTCTTGTTGTTTTTGAAGTTTCGCCTTTTGTAATGCACTTAGGGGTTTAGTAATTCGCAAGAAACTACCCCTAAACAGTATCAATAAAATCTCAACGGATGCCGCTAGGGAGATGTATTACATTCTGCCCACCCATACTCCCTATTCCACTGCGATTACCTCCTCGTGTCATATAACTCGACGAGTGTGTCTTACCACACTTACTACTTAGAAGCGAGAGCAGATAATTAGGCGGTTGATCTGCAGAAAATGAACTAATAACTTCTGCTGTACACTGTCAAGTTCAATGAAAGTACTAACGATACGACCAGAACATCTCTTCCTTGAACCTGACGCTAGTCAATCCTACCACGCATGGCGGTACAACATGTCTCGCATAATCTTATAGCTCACTCAATCACACTAACTTTTAATATGGTACAACATTAGCCAACGCAGAAAGCATAAGGCAGCTTACTATCCTCCCTAGTTTAAACGGTAATACCCATTTCCCATAAAATCGTGGAGCTACGCGAGTGGGACGGCATAATAGAGAACCTCGAAATAGTGATCAGGAATTACTCGCTAGTTCCACCGCCGTTTATGTACAGGAATATAATACCTTTCTTTAACCGATTGAAAATTACAGCATCTGCTATTTTTATTCCCAAATTCGATGAATGCCATTTGGTTTTGTTCTGACCGAGGAGAGAGAGGTAATTATTTCTGGTTTACTTTAGTGTGAATTATATCAGTGGCATCACCAGATTGACTGGCTTTGGAAAAATGTACCACAGCGTGTGCTTTCTCGGTAGTACACTATGGGTATAATAGACTATCGAAGATGACAACCGAGTAGGACTCACTATCAGCAATTAGATAAGTTAAAAGTTCCTTTTCACTAAAACCCCTTTCTGCTTCAATCTGAGGTTTGCTTCGATAACTTTAGCTGTCATCGTCAGATCTGAAGCATCAATCTCGTGTACAAACGTTTTGGCGGCTTCGTACACTTCACATTACGCAGTTATTCTATTAAGACAACGAACGTCCGCGATGCTAGGACGATGGAACCAATTTTACCGGCGAGACTGACGACGGATGACTAAGGAGACGGTATGACGTGCAACAATGAGAAAAGTCGGTTCTAATTAATGCACTGCAGATGACCGAAGGTGAGAGGTGAACGACTGATGGTTGGGCAAAAAAAGAGGTGTATTCAAAAGACGTCTTGGTGAATGGTCATGTTGCAACAGCAAGTTCGCATTCCGTCTATAGAAAGCTTACACGAGTCTAGTTTTCACAGGTAGGTGATGTTCCGTGGTGAGTAGTTTTAGAGATAAACTATGTCAGAACCAGAATTGTGTCCATTCCATCAGAGTGACGACTTTTGAGGTCAGCTACATAAAAAGTGCGCCGTGGGATGACTGGAGCTACAGTCGTTTATCTATTCAAGAATAAGTTCACACTCTTAATTAACACAACGCGATGCAATTCGTACATGTATAATTGCGTGAACGCAATTTAATACTAAAGTACATATTCGTTAACAAACGTAAATGCATGCACATATTATTACATATTAAATATTTCAGATGCATAGTGATTGTGTGAAGCAACTATACATGACCGTAAACAACAATTACTCATGGTATGACACGAATGCACATTAACCGAGAACTTATCAATAGTACGTACGCATAAATTTGTATTAAGTGCTAGTGGCTTTGCCTATAGTTGCGCCAAAACATGTGTATTCCTTACGTATAAAACTACGGAAGGTTTGATTCAAGAGTTCACAATACTCCATGTGTATTGACGGAAAACCACCCAAATTTATAAGAATGAATTTCCGTCACATCGGTATTTGACGATAAGCACTTTAATGGATTTGTCGTCTCATGTACTGCATCTAACCCTCTTTCATCAACCAATCAATGTACTTCACACGTACTACATTGCTCAGATATTCGTTCTGAGTAGTCCCAAAACATTTAAAGCGTTATGAAAACTTCATGCAGCAGTGCCTACCATAAAGTCAAAGACACTAAATAAGATTCCTTTGTGATGTAATCACGATAAATTTTATTAGACGTTGATAACAACAGTTTTGGATTTTGGCTATTATCAAACGGGTCACTTTATCTCGCGGCGAAGTATGAACTACCTTGCAAAGTCGTGTTCGATTGAGACAAGGCGTGCGCGAATTCGAAACATTCTCTCATTTAGACCATCTGAAATTTGACTGGTTGTTTCATCGGCGTTCCATGAAAAAAGTTTTGTTTGCAGGAAATAAAGGTGAAATCATTCCATGTGTACACAGCGGAATCTTTTCACTAAAAAAAGTACGCACAACCGGCCGCATGAAATCGCACAAAGACCGAAGATAATAAAAATAAACTGGTTTACATACTGACACTTTGTTAGTATATCATTAACTGCTTTCCACGTTGTTGAAATTGGATAAACATTGTGGACAAAAGTGTTCACTCATATTTGATACAACTTTCGGGCCTGGTTGGCCGCTAGGAGACAAAGAGTGTAATGAAGCAGTGCTTCCAGGCTCAAAAATTAAACACGGAAGATAGGATATAACTGGACCAGAAAAGAGACGAACAGATCGGATGTCAGTGCATTCACAAGAAAGATTTAAAGTACACGTAAGCAGAATCTGGCAATATCAAATGACACACCTGGGTTTTGGAACTAGCAAATCTACTTTTTAAAAATAGTGTTGTTGATAGCTAGAGTTGTTTGTACAGACATTCAGTTGTTCGCAGTGCCTGGTTATAAGTGTTTAATTGTCAAGCGAGCTGATACCATTAGTATGAAGTTGTTTGGAGAAGCAAAACGGTAAATTTGATAAACTTTCTTCCCAGCCATGACCCGCAACAGACAGTCTAACACCATCGCAAAAACCGAACAACACGCATTGAATAATCTCAAAAAGAATGACGACATCATCAAGTTAGCAGCTGACGTCGGACGAAGGATGATTATCACAAGCAAATCAGACTTCGTGAAGAAAATAAAACTACTGCTCAACGATACAATCACATACAGCCTGCTCATTTCTGACCTCACTACAATATTCGCCAACAAAATAAACACCATATTGAAGAATCTGAAACCTGCGCGTGGGATAGGCAACGAGAGACTTTAAAAAACGCAACCGGTGATACAATCACAGCTCAGTTCTACGGACTATCTAAAGTGTATAAGTACGGTATTACTTTGGGACCAATAGTGTCCTTACGAGGGACACCAACATACAATTTGACTAAAGACCTATTCAAGTGAGTATGGTATCTCATAAAAGAATCAGAACATCTCTTCAACCATACTCAACAATTCGTGAACAGACTGAGAAATGTCGGGATAAACGAGGAAAAATCAGTAATTTCGTTTGATGTCACAAATCAGCTTACCTCCATCAACCATACTCTGGAAAACTCCCTGCAAACACTACTGGAACATGAATCACGATCGGACGGGTCTATTAAACAGGGACGCATAATCAGTCTCGTGGAACTATGTTTATTTGCTTACTCCAAATTCAACAGTTAGATCTACGAACAACGTGAAAAAAATGCAACCGGATTCACCACTGAAGCCGGCATGAATGCAATGTAAAACATCGCTTTTAAGATCGAGCCATAAATGTGTATACGATGTGATGATGACACATTGATAATCAATAAACAGCGAGTAATGGAAGACGTACAGACTACCCGACAACGTTTTCAGCGACGTTAGAGTTACCATCAGTCTAATGCATAGGCTACACTATAAGAAATACTCCCAAACCCGGAGGAACAACTCAAACTTGCTGATGAAAGAAATGTTACACACAAATTTAAGTGCAGTGACTGCAAAGAACACTACCTCGGCCAAAATGAAACGGATGTTGTCTAAATGAATGTATGGACACCGATGGACTATCAAGAGGATCGATCAATCTTCGTTGATCTGCGCTTGCTAGGGTTACAGTAGAAACACAATCAGTCTGAATCACGTGAAAGTCCTTATCCAAGCAAACACCAAACATACAAGAGAATATCTTGAAGCTTGATATTTATCAGCCAGTTCAAGTCTACGAACCAAATAATTAAGGAAATGCAAACACATGTTTAAATACCAGCTTAAAAGAACAGATCAACCTGAGTAGAGCCGATAGACAGTCAAGGTTTGACAATACAGTTAATTATCAGGAGGTTGAAGTAGAAAGAATTGAATAACCCAACCCCGAGAAGGTCAACCATTTGTATGATAGATCAGCGTCCAACAGCAATAGAAAGTAATCAATCAGACTGCGACCACTTAGAGTACAAGTCAAAGTCAAAAAAAGGCAATAGCCGGTGAAAATTCTGGCCAAGAGGTGAAAAGCGGCCGAAACTAACCAGTCGGTATCCAGGTGAATGGGTTAATCCAATCTCATGTTTAAGAGCAGGCATTCACAAAAGTTCACACACGTCCACGCTAAACTCTACAAGCCTAATCAACTGCGCGTTTATGGTGTCAGTTTGCTTAGTGGTTAAACATTTGCAAACTAAAGGCCAAGTTCCGCAAACAACGAAATGCTTATTCGAATTGCGTGGTTAATTAATTGTTGTCCCTTCAGTCCTCTTAGTCGCCCAACATGAAATAGGTTACTTTGTAGAAAGTTCGTTCTTGCTGATAATTATACGTGATCACTCATGTTGCATGGATATACGCCTGGTGGTAGAGATGGCCTAGGTTATCCCCTAAGAAAATACAAGTTTGCCTTGGAGAAGACCGGAGCTGGACACGAGGTAATTCTAGGTAAAAATACGCAACCAGAGTCTGTGGCATCTACCACTGTTCATAAAATAAACGCGGCCTAAGAAACAAAGAGTTCGTCGATAGGGATTTGTTGACTAGGTTGTTGCCGGCAGTTGCACAGCCGCTGTTACGATATGTGGGTTTTGTTGACTACGCGAGAGATGGTGAACATCTGTACAGACGTTGCCTAAGTCACTAGATCAGAAGTGTGACGCCAAATGTTGCTTAGTTCTCTCAAAAATTCATATCCTTATCGACCCATTTTTAAAGTTTTATGAACTATCCAAATGGGGCTAACTGAATAATTCGTACGAATGCGAAAGCAACGGGCAACTGTGACTAATGTCCAGCTTAGATGCTAAACGCGTGTTGCTTCATAAAGGAACGTTTGAGATCTGTCCAGATTTGTCCCATCTGGGAAACAAAACCAAAGACTTGGTTCTAACCCGAACATATTCCGGTGGAAATCAGAGATGTATTTACAAAAGACATACAAAGCTGCTTATCATTCAGTATGTGGATTTTCACTGGCTGCTTGCTTGTTTGGTCTGAATGGCCAATGTGTCGCATGTCCTGCATTTAGAATGTTGATTTTTGCCCAATTAATGCCGCTCGATACTCTGACTATTTCTCATATTCTGACTGGTTGCCCATGTTTTTCGTTTTGTTCAGTCGTAGTATACAATATACATCACTGTTCCGTCTTCTTCCCCCTGAAATATTGGCAGATATATCAGACTGTATTGATTAGCTCTAATATGCGTACAGTTCCAAACCGTTGCCTTGAGTCTTGCACGAGACTTGATTTTTCGAATGAGTAACAAATACGCGTAGGCACAAGATCTGGCTGGCAAATGTGGTAGCTTACTATTAAATAGTGCCTTAATGAAGAAGATCAAGTGGGTGGTCACGTGACAATTCGCCTAAACCATATTGCTTAAGTAGATTCGCTTTTGAATGTCACGAGCTGTGCTAGGTTGTTACTAGGTCTAAGCGCACATTTTAATGAAGGCTAAGTGAATGTGTGCAACGCAAACTGAATAATATCCTGAACAAACCGAAATCGGTGTTCATAATTGAAGAGATTTAACACAACTTGCACTGGTAGAGAGTTTCAACAAAGGTGACGTAAACATGGCGTTAAGTTTCGCTTTTGAATTTGTAAAATGAAGCGTGAAGTCTGACGGATGTTTTCTTTGTGTGAGTTTAAATTCCAACGAAACACTTACAAAATATGTCACAGAAAATTTTTTATTCTATAAAAGAGGTTTCTTAAATTTTTCGGCACGTTTTCAACACGACTTCAACATATGAATACTAGTCATAAGTAACACAACTTCAGTTATCACCAGTGGCTTTGGCGAATAATTGCATGAACCATTTCAAAAATATTGCCACAGCAGCCAATCCGATGGATTATTTGATGGATTCTATATGAGTAGGTAACTAGGTCCAAATGTGAAAGTGAAGAGCTCCCATCGTGGCTTCGTAACTCAGCCGGTAAAGCACCTGCAGTGTTTGGGCATTTTATTTTTCTCGCTGGTTCGAATCTAGTCGTTATCCAGATTCTTCGCAAATGGGTCTAATCTCAATTACACTTGACTGACAACATGGTTTACTCAAAATACAAGAGGGATGCGCCTATGTTTGTCCAAAAATGGCCCTGAATTCGATTATTACTTGGAAGATACCAACCATTGACTTTCACGAAGACAATCCTTACTCAATTTGTAGCTGCGACTAAGAAGCATATGTCACTACTGAGTTTACCTCCAGCCCATAGGCAATCAGTTTCGCGACCAGTAATAATGCTGTATATTTTTTGTAATGAATCACTCCGAAAGTCTTTCACTGTACAATTTCTCTCACAATGTGAAAAATATTGTTGTAACTAACTTAGACATTATCTCGTGCAAGAGAGGCGTGATGCCGCTCCCGAGATGCGTGCGGTATCCCCTAATCTAAGCCGTTTCTCAGAGACATGGCTATAATACATGAGAAGACCAAACACAAGCATTTTGAAAAGTGATGTTTCGAGCAGAGTACTGTGCATAAGCTATTCTAAAATATCTGACTATCGCTATCAGTACTAGCGTGCATCCAGTAGCAGCAATGGTCAAGCAGCAGTTGGTTTAGAAATGGGATATTTGCCAAAGAAAGCTAGTCGAGTTTGCTGGATTAATCTTCAAGACAGCGTAAAGGTGTATTTAGCGAATTCAAGGGAAATCGCATGTCGGATGAGGTTGCATATAATCTTGCGCTGTTGGTTCTGTGATTGACGGCTTAGAAGTTAATCTCGGCGGCTATTACGACAATTTCTATAAGACGTGATGGAGAGGTCAGCGTTTGGAATAGTACTTACAATTAAGGTATGAGTGGCCAGCAAAAATGATCACAACCACAGGCCATCAAATTTGTCAAGTGGAACGCAGGTTGATGCACGGAAAATGCTTCCGATGACCACGGTCTTTGACTACTCGACTTCTTATAGGAAGTATGTGCACAAGATCTTTCAGCAGCTTTCAAGTGACATTGTTAAGACATGAGCTCCTGAGTGTTCATGAGCGGATGCAGCACAGCGTCAAATGCTTAGTGATTATATGCTCGAGTGCCAGCTCGATGGTGACGTTTAAGCTACCAAATCATGAACTTGGGAGGTGTAGTAAACAAAACCTTTCGTGCAAATAGCGACAAAGTTGCCCAGGATGTTACTTGCCTGCAAATACATTCAAATAACCATCGTAATGGAGACCCAACTGCAGGAAACCTGGGCTTTGGCTGAATTCGAACCAAGGAGAGGTGTCCAGATGCTGCAAGTGCTGTAACAGCTGTAGTGCGAAGCCACGTCAGAATCCCACGAATTTCACACTCGCATTCAGTTAACCACCCAACCCACAGTGTTCCTTCACAAATCTGTCTGCGTTAAAATTGTCAAATCCACCATACTACTAATCAGTAGCAATCAATGGGGTTGAAGCAGCCAGGAAGGTGGATCAACACTAACAGACACAATTTTAATCTGTCTAGTAAACCGTGTTAGTTCGCATAAACTGAACCAACCAATAAACAAAAAGATAAGTAGGCGGCATATAAACCATTCTTCAGTCTGTTGCATGGACAGCCTACAAATCTTTGTCTACCTAGAGTGAAATAATTAACTACACAGCTAACTCAGATTAACCCTTCCAAAAGTAACTGACGAGAAATCTGTTACCGGTTGGTTTTCTGTTTTACAGCCAATCTCTGCAAAACCACACTATCGCATCGACCAATTTGGTTACCTTTCTAGTTGGCATTATGCTTGCCATAGAAGCGTACAAAAAACTCCTCAAGATTTTCAGAATGAAATACTCAAGGTTGTTTTCATTAAAATTTGTTATACAATACGACTAAACAGACTTAAAATTTTTGGTGCATTCTTCTATTGACTGGACAACGAGACCGTTAAAATAGTGATCAAATGTGAACACGTCAAGATTAACTATTCGAACGTAAAAGAAGCCAAAATATGCACACAACTCAATCCTTTTTTGCCTAAAAAATATTTGGTGATAGTTAATATAGATAATTAGTTGACTTTCAGAAATAAGTGTACGATTCAACATTTCTCTTTTAAAGCAAGATTTAGATAATCTGGTTATGCTGGTATGTGAATGTAAACGTCAAAATACAGTTGATTTATTGTTAAGGTTGGCATACACACTCGTTCAAGAATAACCATTTTATACACTACCTAATTGGTTACTAAATCGGAAGCTGAGCTTATAAAACAACGTTATTTGCTTAGGGTCAGGAAACCACTTGAAGGACTATTTACCGCAACAGGATTATTGTAAATAACAAAAAAGAAACATAGGTTTACTCGAAATTTATTGCTCACAGAATGAAACAAATCTGTGACAGACGTCAATTGTAAATGTCGGTGATTCTTCTTCGTCCGTTTATCGATCACCAGACCAATCCCAGAAACCTCAACATGACGGCCTGTCTGTGTTACATCGTTCGATTTATGGCCAGCTGCTATATACTTAGCGCTACCTTATTTTCGCGCCGATAAAAAAACAACCTAGACGAACCACTTGCAACCTGATACGATCGATCGGTTGTGGCAGTAAAACAGAACAAAACGCTCCGTGTATCTTTATCCGATAACGATGTAGGGTTGATGTTTTGTCAGTATCTGTCACAAACTATTCGGTAGTGTTAAATAACTGCCGCTTAACTTAACTTGCTTTTGTAACATTTCGATAGTTTTGAGTACAGCATTCATGAAGAGCCGTTAAGTAGACCACTTCAATCATGCCTAGTAGGCGTTTACTATGGCCGTGATCATCCCGGCAGTCCTAAAGATACATGGATCGGAAAACACATTCCGATGAGCTTTTACATGAACAAAATGCGGGTTTAGTGCTTTTTTTGAAAGCAGAAAGCCAGAACAGCTTAAATGAGTGTAAGCTACGCGGTAGAAACAAAAGGATCACACTCAAAATATAACATATAAAAGTATTAAATTAACAGATCACGCATTAAAGAGAAACCAGTTCGATTCGTTAGGAATAGGTAATGCATATCGTCACCCTGTAGCACTGATAAGACTTCTTTTATTGCTTGCTAACTGAGTGTGGTTACACACCAATTAGTAAATTATAACAACCAACATTTTGGCTGCAAGTTAACAAGTGTCATGCATTAGGTTCTGTGACGCTGGGCAACATTTCTAAGAGGTGCTCAGGTTTGACTTAATAAATAGCGTACCTCACATTACTAACTAAGTCATACCGTCAACGGATATCTTCTTTGTTGTACCACGTGACAGAACTTTCAAAAAAGTGAGTTAAACAGAGCGGTACGTGCAAACACACTGGTTTGTACCGATTTGGTTACAAAATTAGTCGAATGCAGCCTAACCACGCGGATCTCAGGAATCATAAATATGTGGTCAACCAATTTTTCGAATGTGTGAGGTAAACCTAAGATTGATACTAGCTGCGGTCAGTTCGAGATCAAACTGGTTTGCACACCTGTTCAACACTCATTCATTCAGTGTATTGTGAGGGATACGTCTGTGGTTGTAAACGTGCATGAAAATGATGAACGGCAGCCAAATTCACGTAATCACCAAGGAAGTTAAATCTAGTCTCAAACCATTTATCTAAAAGAAACAGAGAGACATTTATCAAGCAGATCGTTGAAATATTTCAAGGACTGGCGGCTATTTATAAGGAAAGTTTCGGTTGTATAGTAGTTTAGGGTTAGCCGTGTTGTTGTGTTTCAGAAAACCTAGGGTAATATGCTCAGTTTTTGCAGTTATAATACTTCTAGCCATTCGGTGTGAACTTCATATTTAATTCGAAGCGTTTCAAAATATTCTACTACATGCTACATAACAATACTAGGTATAGTTTTAGTGTTTTTAATGTCAACCATTGCACTAGTGAGGTTTAACATCTGTAAGATTTACTTAACGCCAGATGTGTAATCGATCCCATCAGACATTTCAAGTTCGTCAACCTACTCTAGCTGTGAATTGCGAAAAACCTAACAGAACTAGCTATTTGGACATTTCACTCTTCTCAATAAGCTAACCTATTTGGTGTGAACAATAATTTAGGTGAAAACTATTGTTTGTGGATAGGGTGTATGACAACAGTAATATTACGTTCCTGATGTTAGTTTGAGAAGTTCACTAACCAACCACATAAAGGCTGTTGCTATGGCTCGTAACATTTTTCTCACAAAGGATTCCACTCAGTTATAAGGTAGTACTGATCGCACAAGAGATGCAATACATCATCTGCACTAAGACATTGTAGTGGATCTGAACACTATACAAAATTCAGGTATGAACTCGAGATCAAAAAGGTGATAAAAATGGGAACAAATAACTCACAATAGTTCGTCAAAGTGCTTTGATTTAGAATTCCACTACATCAAATGCAGTATCCAACAGATACAATTCGTCCTGTCGTTCCTAATTAATCTTGGAGGTCAACAACTGAGGTAATTCTAATGACAGATAAATAAGGAACTTTGCCGCAATAGTCGCTTGATTCCGTTAACTTCTAACTCTCCAAAATTCAGTGCACCAGCGACCCGAACGCAGAGAGAACGCAAGGCTCGCGAACCGAGAAGTGAGTGAGTTGTATTTACTGATTATCGATTAGTTCGATTAAGTTGGTTTAAACGTTGGCTGTATACGTGGGGTTGAGGCAAGTGAAAAGTGTGAATAACAATCAGAATTTTGAAATAGAAAATAGTGTACAAGACTTTACAAAATGTATACTTAGATAGTTTTGATAAATGTAAGGCAGATAACACCAACCGGGCAACACAGCCATGATACGTGTATGGCCTTTTATACACTTAACTTAGTGTTATTCTGTCAGTGTAATATCTTTGATATATTATATCTTACTATGGTGGTATGGCCGTCAAGTCGGTGTAAGTGAGACCATATGTGAAAAAGATGGTTCACTTAT
>JTDE01000800.1:177168-199306 GCA_014338405.1 Paragonimus skrjabini miyazakii
ACTCAAACCGCTGGTTAGAGACGCTATCCGAGATGGCGATGTGTCGCAGTCAATGGCGGACCTGTGTCCGTACCATTTCTAATTCTTCCCGTTAGCCTTCTCTCATTAATTCTCAGCCTCCTCAGTAACTTTTTCTTCCAGGATATTCCACGTCACTGTTGAGGTGAACGGCGGCCCGAGCCACAGTACCTTTTGGTCAGGCTCATGGCTGTTATGATGATGGTGATGATGATGATGGTATACAAAGATCAAAATTATGGATTGATGAAAAAAACCAGGCAGTAGAAAGGTCGAGCTAATTCTGAATTTACAGAATACCTATGTGGACATAGACTGAATCAAAGAGAGACCTGTCAAATGTACAATATTTTCACGAGTTGTGTAAACATCAAGGGGGTTCAGATATTTCTCCCGAATCAGTTGCCAATAAATTCGCGTTTGTTGAAGTGAAATTGAGTCCCGTTTATTGTAACATACACAGTAGTCACCTTCTAGACGGTTGTGCAAAATATGCGATCACTGATAAGCAAGTGGTTTCATGAAAAGTTAAATAACAGAAATAATGAAGTCATGCCTGTTAATTTAATATCATTCACGAAGTTTGCTATCACAAACCGGTTCACAGTACAAAGTAGAAGGTTAGATGTTATGTAATGCAAGCACTGATTTGCTACTACTGGCCATTTTAAAACGTTTTTAGATTAAACATAGTGCAAGGGAAGTAAACGTGACAGAGTTGAGCTCAGTAGAACAATCATAGACGTCACCCGATTAGTTTCTTCGTTCAACTTTCTACCTGCTAACCAACGGTTAATCTGTCAGTTTGCTAACGGCACCCCAGTAGCAGGTAGATGTCGTTCGAACGCGCAACGTGTGCAGCAAGTTAGAAAAATGGAAACTTTTCAGTGGGCATCAGACAATACACGTGAATAAACAGTGGGAAAAACAGTTCCTTGAAATTAAATATGGATGTGCATACTTATTGGAAATAAATATGTGGACAGGGCATACCAGTGCTTGTGTCTCCACAACTCGAAAGACACTATGTCTGTTGTACAGGTATGACTAGAATGCTGAACCCACTGTACATCGGATGATGTTGCACCATAACAAGGAAACCTCTTCTGCTGTTGTGTTAAATTTTGCTTCAGAATAAAGAGTGGAATAGTTCAGGTTGTCGCAAAATCAGTTGATTTTAGAGGAAACCAGGAAATGACACACTTCGGGCAAGTCCGAACTCACCGGAGAGTCCAGTCACTTAGAAGGAGTTGATTACGTGCTCCATCTTGTACTTCACGGCGGGTTTTACGAATCTATGCTAAAAAGGGAAAGAATGTTTACTTCAATCACAATGTAGGAATGAGCCCGATTGAAACATACCTTCATCAGCCAGTGAACAACGTTAATGAAAAACCTAACTTTAAGCGCTGCAGAAAGCGGTTGCCACTCGCACTCGCACTCGCCATTACCGTTTTTTAAGGAATTAACAGTACAGGGTAGGATGGAGTGGCGCATTTTTTGCTGTGCGCCTGAAAAGGCACATAAATTTACTGTACGTATCTGCTTTACTTGTAATAGTGGTGTTGGACAATACTCAGTGACTTTCGGAAAGACCAGTTACAACCTGAAAGTTAGTAATAATATCTCGTTCGGAAATGCTTGCTACACTACCAGTGCATAAGTTTATGAGAACAAGAAATTCAAAAATCCAAAACCTGTTCCGAAGTGCTTACCTCTATATGGATTCAATGATGAACCCGTCCTGTATGTACTACGTCTCTGTCAAAAAGTGCACGTTTTTGATGAACCTCCTAGTAACCATTGACAAATCTGCAACATCTGACAAGTGGAATAACGTAAGTTCGGAAGACAAACTAAGTCTGTTAGGAAAAGACCTAAGAAAAGGTTATGGGTTAGATGGTACCAATATGCTCGCTTCGGTCTCCTTGAAAGAGTGGGAATTGAGTAAAGATGAACGGCTGGCGTTCTACTGCGTTTTCTGAAGCATGATAAGCTTAGGAAAGCACCGGGTGATAGTCATGGAAAACGGTGTTCATCGAGTGCTTTTCCCGCAACCAGCTTGTTAGCATTGTCGCGGAACATGTTTTAGTGCTCTGTTGAAATACTTTTGATAGTTACAGCACACAGTGTTTGTCAACGTCGGAAGTCACAATGAGAATGTGGCGGGTGGTTTGTCGGCTACCGTACATGTCTTTAAAAAGTTTCTTGATCTGCCATGTCCTGGTGTTGACTATGATAGACCGGAAACAATTGTTACATGGCTGGGTCACTTTCACTTGCGTTTGCACATGTGCCGTGCACAGTCAGCTTCGTGTGACACGTCCTTTCCTGACCCAGCGACGCTGTTTGCACGTTTGTGTACGAGACGCGCTAGTCGATAGCCCAGTCTGTTGTGTTCTCTCATGATTCCAGTCTGTACATATTCGATTCGCCTCTCCCTTCACCTTCTGATGCGCCATCCTATTGATCGTCTGGTCGTTTCCCTATTAGTCAAGGGCTAAAAGTTTAGGTTTACTAGGGGGTATTTACGTCCATGTACGTGTTACAACTATAAAGTCTCTCACTGGTAGACGTCCCACTGTGAGCTGTGGCATTTTGTTTATACCGGAATTTGGTGGTCATCTACACCAATATAAAATCGCTGATTACTTTAGTCCGACTGCTCACATCCAAACTTTATATTACATATCGCGTGTTTAATATTCATTATTGTATATGGACTTTGGATCTCTCCGTGTTTTGGCTGCATCCTAGGGTCGTGCTTCTACGGGTCACTGAATCACAGGATGACAGTACGTTGACACACCGCTTCAAATATATCTGTTGATTGCTAACAACGCTGTGAATTGAGTGTGTCCCTATTTTGTGTGAATTACAAGCTAGGATAAATGAAGAACATCTTTTTCAAACCATCAGTATTGTGCTATATTTAACTGTTTACGATCTCAAAAGTATATACAAAGGATACTGGGGTTTGCAACTTATAGATAAACTAAGGACAAACATATATTCTCCGCAACAGATTGTAACGGTAAGGGTATATTGAGTATATTTCTAACCAAACAAACGACAGAGAATATCGTAAGATCAAACACAGTTTAGAGATAAGCAGATCGACGATAACAGTAAATTCGTATTTTTCATGACTATCCTACATTAGCGAGGTCAGTTATATTCTCCGTCGGATCAGTACGATTACAGATGTCACCAGATGCTTACCTGGATGCAGCAACAAAAAAAGACATGGAGATGATCAATCGTAGGCGGAAAAACCATGTTTCAAAAATCTGAGACTAAGTCAATGTACATGATCTGAGTTCCGTGCACGTATCACACCACCAGATTTGAATCAGTTAATTGACCAAGTATGTGACAAGGATGTTCCAAATTTGGCCGTGAGAGTCACAAGCGGTAACCGAAATTTTTCGGTAAACCAGAACTGGATTGTATAACCGGATGGCGACCGATCCAAATGCGCCTATTATGCGCAGTTGGACTAATTTCGACTGCCGCAATGGGACCTTGAAATGATGCGAAAGGCAGTCTTGGAATCAGCTCATGGTAACAGTCTATCATGTGTTAAGCTGTGACACTCGTGGTGATTTCTTTAGTTCCAAAACCAAGCCGAGTTAGACAATACTGTCATATCCATTAAGATAAACACCTCGTCGTACGCTATCTAGTATCAGAAAGGTGAGTTCACAAGCATCGATCGATCGCGAACATGTACTCCCCACTTCAACCTTGTCTTATTAACAACCTAACTCCATAACGATGTTGCTGAAAGCACTTATCTAATCGAATAATAAAGGCGGATAATGACATACATAGCATTTTGATTTGCACCTGAACAGAGGCCGCAGAAACCATGGTTTACTCTCAGCAGCCAATAGTTGAGGATGGCTGGACGGAATAACATCAATATACTTCATCATGAATTAATGCTGTTAGTGGTTTTCCCCAGGAGAACTGGCGAGGAAGTGTAGCTCATTTTCCAGGACCCAGGACAAGTGGACTCTTCTCGCTATGACCACTAGACGCAAGCCAGAGTCTACTTCTCTGTGAGACAAGAAATTGTAAAAGGTTTTTTACGAAACATTCCTAGTTGGATTCCATCAAACACGGTTATCAGTCGAGTCTCCTTCATATATTCTGAGTGTCACATCTAGAAAATTCTATCTGATTGTTTCCTTTATAGACATAAAAATTTCCATTCCATGATAAAGTAATTAATTTTGGTGCATTAGAAGTCTTACATCAAAATCTTGCACGTCAAGAACGTGATTCGCCCAACTAACACAAAGAGATACCCAGTATTAATCAGAGTACTTCGCATTAGCTACTTTGACTGGGGAAGTAATACGGGTTATTCGAGGGGTGTCAACGGCTTTGCCTAATCGGAACGGGGTTAGCGGTCAAAAAGGAGCATAGATTATTCGATCCCGTTCCTACTTATTTATCGGACTGCAGGCCGTATTGGTTCTTTTGGAAGATTAAGGGTTGCGAGCAGTAAGGGGTGCCTGTGGATCTCAAGTTCAATAAGAGTGAGGCTTGGAGCCGTGTGTGGACTTTGAGGTGTAATGTGAGAATAAACCAGTTTGTGGAAACACTTTTATTATTCCTGTTGCACACATGGTTGGTGGACGCAAGTACACCCGCATCATTCTCAAAACACGCAGATGTATTATCGATGCATTCGAAAGTGAGCGATGACTGGCGCACAGTTGCCCTTCTGAACGGAGTCAGGTGTAATACCGCCTACACGTTGCTTAATGTGAATTGTATCATTTGTGAAGCTCAGTCTCGCAAATGACACAGAAGCAAGATTCTAACGGAATCAGAGATCGATATGTTGCTGGAGAGGAGGTAACGTAGTCCCAACGATTACACTGCAAATTTGAGATTGTGCGTCAAACCTGAGTTTGGGAAGGATTGACTACAACGATTAGTCGATACCTGGATGGCCAATGTATAACGTTCATGAGATTGTGTCAAGTAGCCGTTGGTATGAAATCAAATGAGAATCTGTAATTACAATGACTGCTTATCGACTGATGGAGTGTTATGCGAATTCAAAGAGTATTTTCTGGATGGATGAGACAAACTCTAACTTGATCTGTATGAGATCAATCGGACCTTCATTAAAAGAAGCGACTGCCGCCTCTGTGTAACAAATAACTAAGGTCGTTATCTTTATCTGATTGACATCGAGCTCGATAGTAAGCTACGTGACGAGGAGGGAAGCCTTTGGATTATTGTATGTAGCCGTTGTATTCTCAATTCCCCTGTGATAGTGCCTATTGAGAATGGGACAAGATGAATCGTTTTTTGTTTCACAGGTAGGCCGTGACTCTGAAGTGAATATTCAAAATGCGATGCAAGACCAGCTTCTTTATTATGGAAGTTGGAATGCAAAACCTCATATTTATTTCTTCAATTTAAATTCAAGCCCTGTATCATGTTGTGGGACAATATTGAGTAAATAACACATTTAATAATCGCTCATATCGTTTTGCTTAACCATGTAAACAAATGTAAAGTGTCGGATGGACCATGGGGACTGAGTTTTTGACGGGTGGGTTTCAGTGGCTGGGCTATTTAACGTGTTGTCCACCGTAAGGTGACTTGTAAATATCTAGGGTTAGCCCTAATGTATAAACTTCTGTGTGAACAGTTGGAGAATCATACGGATCTGGATGGGTTGAAGCAGTTCATCTAATCCGATTGAATTCAGCCTGTTATGGATCTTTGTCATTTGCTTCCTTGTAAATATTCCTCAGCTGATCAGATATGCTTTTGTCGGAGAGTTGCATTTTATATTTGTAAACGCTGTCCGGGAAACATTCACTGATCACGTTACCCAACTGGTATTTCTGGGTCTAGGCGCGTTTATAACCTCCAGACCTTCCGGTGTAAAACACATTTTGCGCAAGCAGTGAAACGCAATAATGATAATTAAAGTTGACGGGATTAAGAGTAACGTTTTCCAAAGTGGCTTCAGAAGTCAATATTAGCTGGTCAAACAGCTCTGTTTAGTTTTCCACCTGAAACGTAACCTCAGAGTGTACAATCAGCCTTCTCTCTGTTTTGATAAACAGTAACGCTTTTCTAATAAATATAATAAGATCGGTTAATTATGGAACTAAAATTTTCTGCAATTGGTTTTCATAAATCAACGACGATGACACCCGGGCTGATGAAGACTGAATCACATTTTTTCGCCCCAATTAGGCGGATTCATCAGTGAACTCCAGTGCAATTTGAACTGTACTGGATAACTAACAGATACACTTCAAAAAGAACCAATTGAATGTAAGCATATGATGTTTAATTGACCGTGGTGATCTGTAACCCATATCATGTTTAGAATGAAAGAAATGATGGAGTACAGCAACAGAGTTTCATGCTCTTCTGCTTCTTTCAAAAATTAATCGAGTTAGAATGCTCTAGTTCCACATGAATAAAGAAATAACACAAATCGCGTCAACAGTGATAGGTAGTATTGCTCCTGTTGTTTTAATGTATACAGCTGACGTTGGGTTTAATATAGTTCGGTTGCTTGTAAAAGCAAATATACAATATGCACCAGCACAGTATTTAATGCCGTAGGCTCATATTTATAGTAGAGATTATTGCATATAACTGCAGATCGGTGTTTTAAGTATGAGATGGTAACCGCTTACATCAGTGATTTTTTCAACGATGATTGTATGAGTGGCTGAAGATCTAAGTTGTCCTTTAATCATGGACACATATTGAATACACGGGAAAACTGTTGATGTCCAAAGCAAGTAGAAAGTTTATCGCCGATACTAAGCAAACAATGCAGTATCCAACGATTTTCTCAAAGACACGAGACTTTTATTTGTTGTACTTTCATTTTCTAAAGTTACAGTTTTAAAATGCGCTTTTATAAACCAGCTTTCCGCATATCAGTCTTTACGGCAGATTTTAGGCGAATATTATCATTGAATAGTGTCTGTAAAGTAATCAGAGTGTCAAAGTAGCCGGTTGAAAGCACATTCGTAGTCTAGACATTCAGCTTCAAAAATGTTGCCCGGCTCAAAATTTAAATTTACCATTTCACATGTCAGTATTGATAAATTGTAAAAATTCTCAATAGTATGAAGTAAACGTTACTGGCAATTAGTGACTGCTTTCACATTTTCATTGAATCTCCAGTCGGCCTAAGTTGAGGGGAATTCTTCTTCTTGGTTTCCTTAATTGTTACAGAAATTCACTGACGCGTATTTTTGCCACTGTTGCAAGTTGAATCCGGTAACTATTTCATATATGAACCGTGTATGCTACATCAATGGTGATACAATTTGAAGAGGACAAAATTAGCACACGTGAACAATCAGTTACATTGGTTTGTATACAATAGTGTGATTGTTCAATTTTCTTGAAAACTAACTCTGCAGTTTACTGCTGCCGATGAACGTACTAAGGCTGAAATAACGGAAATCATTAAACCTACTGAGTGATACTTCGAATAATGAGTAACTAACTGATTGCGTCTATCATATTTTTAACGCAAGTCTAACATGTTTTGAAAGACCTACAAAGCAATGGTAACGACGTTTTTTACCAGGATATTTCTCACGCGTCTGTTAATCAATCCGTTAGAAACAGATGTTTAGCACGCTAACGAATTCCATAATTTGGGTCGCGCTTAATGAGTGTCAAGCCTTAATTCAATCGTAATAAACGTGGTTTTTTAAATTTTGGGTCTCTTCCTTCACATATCTGTTGACGGGGGGTTGGGCTGATCAGGTATTCAACAACATCAGATCTATGACAAATCCGCACAGTCTGGCAAACAAATGGAAATTTGAATCCTCCAACATATAGGAATAGTTTCTGCCATTTAAGATTGAATGCCAGCCTCTTTTCTCTGCCTTGTTGTGGTAGCTCTTTTGTGAAGACATGTTTTCCACTGTTGTCTGTGGGGGTGGTTTACCATCCCAAGGCAGAAACTCAATATTTCGAGGTTCTGAATGGCGCTGTTCTCGTTGGCATATCGTGTGCAGAAAAGCAGATGATGAAGTTGCCAGGGTCATGACAGGCAGGTGGAGATGTTTTCTGTAGAACCTGCATTTCTGGAAATACAGCGGTCAAAAAAAAGACTCTTTAAATTATCTGGAGAATCACTCACACACTACTTTTTTGTTTGTAGAAGAATGAACTGATAAAACAGAAAATGGAACTGGTCCAAATGATCTCAGGACAAACAGATAGCTTCATTTGCGATAACCGGATAACTAAGTGATATGAAATCAATTGCTAACGAAGATGATCCATTGGACTTTGTAATCAAAATAATGTAGGAGAAGCTTTGAGAAAAGTGATATAGTCAAAATCAGCGAGGACTTATGCAGCTGATCTATCATAGTTCGCTATGTATTGTGTTGTCGATGGTCCTATAAACGTTTCTAACTCACTGTAATAGATTGCATATACTTATGTGTAAATGGGTCATACGAAGTTATCCGTTAAGACTTTGATTAGTTTGTAACTACACGTTTTCCAGTTTAAAATGTCTCAAGCAAGTGAATCAAATTAAGCTAGCATTTTTCACCCTATGCAACTGGCTGGATCGCGGCTCGTCACGCTTTAAGTGCCAACCAATCTCTACTGTTCAGTCTACCGAAGTGTACATTAACCGTGCGACCCTGTTTGACGTTGGAACCCAGCTAATCTCCTCGGGACATTCTAAACTGACATCGAGACGCCTGAAACTGAAAAACCTATGGTTAATTAATGTATGTAAAATTACATCTTGTTTACTAACAGGTGTTTGAGCTTTCGAATATTGTAGATAATAAACAGTTTCATAATGCTCTTTCCTCACGTTTGCTTTGTTCCATTATTTTTCGATAACAACTTCACCATTATCTTTGTGATATGTTTTGTTTTATAGCAATATTGATGACTACAGTTAATAGTTTCCTGTTGCTTTATTTCCACTTGTCAGTCTTACCCTCAACTTTGAAACAGTACGATCTAAGATTTGGGCATTAATTATTGGTCTGCCAAGCTTTGAAGCAAAACGGGACTTGTTGGCACTGTCCCTACTTTAGTACGGTTCCCGAAATTGCAAAAGAAACGGTGTTCTAGCAGATATCTGAATTTTGGATACGTTCATCCCCATCCAGTAGACCCTCCACGAGGCCTGAATAGCACGTGGTATTTAAAAACAATCAACATCGATTCTGTTAGTTTAAACAGTTGGTTATGTAGACTGCTGATTCGTTTTCTTCATTAGCTCGAGTGAACAAGAATTCTGATAAAAGACTGGGAGTCGTTAGGTTTTTCAACAGTGTTCGTATTATTTTGGAAAATTTCTACCGCAGAGAAGTTCGTTCCTTGGATGGACGTGATTTTGGAAGATAAGCTCAAACAAGGTTGCCGTGGTTGGAAAAATACATTGTGAGGTCCGTATTCAAAGGAAAACTGTGCTGCGTACCGGCGCGCAATCTAGAGTAGGAAAAAATGTGTGCTTTCTCAAGCCTCCATTCATAAGTGATAACCACAATAATCCATCAAAATTCATTAGATAAGCTGGTTGCTGAGTCACCGGACAATTATTAGCCCGTATTCTGCGCTTGAATTGTTGATCCCTATTCAGCTCCTTCTAGCAAACCTCTTTCAGATTATTGTGGACTTTAGTTAGCGAACGGTTTTATTAACCACAGAGATTACCAAATACACTACTCACAGAAACAGTTAAGAAAATACTGGCGGTTTTGTATTTCACAAATGAATAGGCATCATTTCAAGTGCTCTTTGAAAGCACTTTAGCAAACGTCCACCTAAACAAAATTATCGATTAGCTGTGTGACTCAAACGCCCACCACCTTGTAATTTTTAAAGTCGTTGTCAACTTCCTGTTTACGATTTTCTAATGGTGTTTCATATATATTTGACCGATCCTTGGTTACTTATAAAACTTCAGTTGCATACCCGCCGCCCAAACGTGTGTAGCATCCGGAATTATTGTTGTGCCAAAACGATGTAATGGAAGCAGCCTCACACTTTGATATGGTTTTCTATATAAAGGCAAGCGCTCTTTGCCTTCATGAATTATGTTTAGAATTTGTTACCATATTTACTGCATCCAGTCGATCCTAATCGATATAAACTACAATAAATGAACAATTTTTAATGAGGGTGAAGAAAGTGAGGCCTAGTTTGAATCAGAGATAAGTGACAATTGTTCATATTTTGTGCCAAGTCGTGCTAAAATATAAGTGACACATTGAAGAGATAGTGGCTTTGACTTCGTTAATTACATTTGGGTTAACTGCAAGATTTCATACAAAATAGGTGATCCGTTTATTTTTCTGAGGCAGAATAATGTAGTAAAAACGAATTTTAGAATGTATGAAATTCATACATAAGTACAAAGCATGTAAATAATGCGCCGTTTAAGTGCCATAAGGATCGGAGATCTGCTTCTTGCATCAAAATAGTATTGCAGAATAAAATCGAAAAGAAAGTTTGCTACCAAAATAACAAACCAGTATGGATAAAACCTGAAAACAAAAACGTGAACAAGTTTTCTATTCACTGATCGCACTGCCGCCTCAATCTGGCGACCATCGCGTTCTGTTGTAATGAGTAATACAAGCTTACATTTTGTCAGCCACTGTTCATGAAACGCGGTTGCAACCTGGAAACGAAATCACGTTGTTTATCGAACATTTGCTTGTATTATCATTGTTGATGAGATGTGAAATATATTTATTTGTAGTTACTTAAAATATAGCAAATATTCTCGTGATCAAACATGAGCGTATCATCACAATAAATTGCAGCCAAGTGTTAGTCACTTGCGCTAGGTTGAGTCATCCTGACCAATTGAGGTGAAAACTGCTGTAATACTAGTTTACCGTTTGTGCCTGTCTGGGCCAAAACATCTCATATCAGAGTAGGCACAATGTGAATACGAGCGGTCAAGTTAAGCGAGCGGGCAATACAGTAGACGACAGACAGCTATTATCAATTTTCGCCTTAGTGTACCCTCAAGTTCCTGTACTTTAAAGAGAACTCAGATAAACTTCGGCAACATTTGGACCAACAAGTTTGGTTTTCCGTGCCACCCAATGTGGTATTTTCTCAAAAACGCTGTGGGTTACGAGGTCATTGGCCTGGAAAAAACCGGAGCAATTGCTAAAGACAAGCATTTTCTTAATTGCTTTTTTTAGAACTATGTGAACGGTAAAATTCTGTCTTAGAATCGAACGATAAATGCTTTGTGGAAACATCTTTGTTCGGTAGGTGTTGTACCCGTTTGCATGGCAAGACTCTCACGGAATATATTAAACACATGTTTTTTATCTTCCATAATGCAGAATAATCACCCTGACAGAAATCTTTTACTTAGAGGTTTCTGGGTTATAAAGACAACCATGACACTGCGATTTGCGTTAGATCCGGATTACGTTGATTTATGAACCTAATTCTCATCACGAATCACTTTTCCGTTCCATTGTCTGGCGTCATGTGAGACGAAAATACAATCCAGAAAATACTTACCAGACTGGGAAAGTTTTTGTGAAACCGATCTATTTTTAGATTATTTTAGATTAGGTTGAATCTTCAGAAATACGCAGGAACAAGAAACGCAGTATTTTCTAATTTCTTGATCAATTAGAATCTAATAATTCAAATACGAAATTGGATGGAAAATAACTTAATGATGCGTAGTCAGGGATTTGGTTAATTTCAAGTCGAACATCGCTAACATATGAACACAGCCTTTATGTATACATAGAATTTCCAACCAGCCTGTTTCGAAAAGAAGCACTGGATATGTGCTACTGACGAGCCCTAATCAGAGCGAAATTCGAGTCTGGTGCTCTTCGAAAGAGGTCGGCTGGAAAGCCTTTCTGAATGCCAAGGATGCAATCAAACGTAAGTGATGTTCAACTGGAAAAATACATATAGAGTAATGTTGGGCTATAGTAGTCGGTCCGTTTTCACAGGGCTTTATATCATCATACTGTTCATTCCGGCTTTTAAACTGGATTTTCTTAGCCATGAGCGTTATTCTTTTTGGATTTTATAACTCCGTTACCCGCCCCCCTCTACTATTTTGAAACAACCCTGCTTATCTTCTCCGTCCCTCCTTTTTAGTCCGGTATCTTTATGAATATGTTACGCTGGTTCTACATTGGGTTCATGTCAGACTACGTATGAGCTAGTCTAATCGTTGAATGTTATGCTATAACAACCGAGTTGCAATAGTAGTAGGCTATATTAAACGATACTGTTTTCAATGTGAATCATAACACTGTCCGACGGAAGTTATTTATTAAGTGTGTTTCACAAAAAGAAACTAACAGTTGCTGTTTCCCCCCCATTTTTTATTTTTACTGTTTATGAGGTAAACCATTTGTAAACAGTAAGCCATTGTTGTGTTTTCACGTAATACGATCGGTATGCTTCTCTCTTGTATTTTTAATAAAATATTGAGCCATCAGAATCCTTCAAATTAGGCAAGTCTTTTTCGTTGATCCTATTGGTTCAGCGAACAATGCAAGAAACGTGAGATTTTCTCACTTGTAATCTGAGTTATAAATGTGAGTTACTCAGTAATGGTGATCGCACTAGCTTTATGTCACGTACTGTGACATATGACGATTGATTCTCACAATATCTTCATAAACACTTGAAAATCCAGTGTTCCCTTCAGGTGATAGGAGTTTACGTTCGAAACAAGTTGGGCACGTTTTCCTTCAACCATTTCGCCAGTCTTTTGCCTTCATTATTGGCGTCGATTTAGCTTAAGACAAAAGTAGGTCAAGCATTTGCTGTCAACTGTTTTGGATGCGTCCGGTAATTTATCAGCCTCTCGTCTACTTGTTTCGAATTTCTTACAGGCTAGCACTTGTAACTGCGACGTCGCGCGGGACATGGTTGACATCACATTAAATAAACTGATATTACTGATCATATACGTTATTTAACTGAGGGACCCAACTGGGATATAAACATTCAGACTCCACCACCGTGTGAGGTGTGAGGTCAAAATGTCTGTCAGACATCCTGAATTCCAATAATATGTAGTAATCTTAGGACTATTTTTCACTTCGATTGTAGTTTCTACTTACTATCGTTTCCGTGTTACTGGAATAGTTAAACCCTTCATTTCAAACACTTCGTGTACCTCATGATTTTGAAGCTCCGTACCCAAAACTAATTTACAAATATGAACTGGCCAGAGTGTTATACAGTATTATTTGACCCTATACGTGGTTCACCCACTGTGTTTCCAAAGTATGCTCAGACTCTTGCTCTACTTATATGCCGCTTAGGGTTCAATCATTTGTTCAACAGCGTTCTCCACCTCTCTCTCCCACATGAATCTTTGAGTCAGGGTTCCATTCCTAAAGAATGCAATGCAGTAAGACTAGGTTTCTGGGCAGAATCAATGCGGAAGTACTGTGGACTCTAACAAATTTACCGATGAATAATCGAGACGTTTGGTGAAATAATGCGCACTTGAGGACGTAAATTCCCGACTGCCAGACTGCCACCAGTGTGCTATCCACAAAGGCCCCAAATATAAAGCGCGTTTTAAATTTAATTTTACCAAATAGCCTGTGTACGTGTCTTCTTCAGCATATTGCCAGTATTACTTATCAAATAAACATTTGTATTCAACGATTCTGCATCATGCTTTGGTTCCCGTGTTAGTCGTAACAGTAGTAGGAGTGTTCAGGCTAGATCCGCGTTGTTACAAGTTGAACTGAAAGAAAAATAACTTATGAAAGAAGTTGAACTACAGATGGTTTATGCGAGCTAAATCAGAAGTAGAGGCCAATTTAAACGCTATGCTAACTGTCGAGTGTTGGGATATCTGTAATGAGTATGTAGAAGCAGAAAGCAGTAATGACAGAAGTGGGAAGAACGTCCGCATCAATAAATTTCTTGATGACCGTATGGCGCGTATGAATCCAATGAAAGTTCGCACCGCAGAACCAGTACCGACTTCATCATGTGCAGAAATAGACTCTGTACTATCTCCACTGTCTGCAACTTTGGCAATGCCAAATATTGAACTTGGCTTTTTTGATGGCAACCCCATGACGTATTGAAAATTTGTGCGACAGTTCGAGAGCTACGCTGAACCTAAGGTGTCGGATGATGGCCAGAGACTTCTTTACCTAATGTGTTACTGTAAGGATCGAGCTAGGGAGTCGATAAAGATGAACGTCCCAGAACCCAGCACTGGCTATCGCAGAGCAGGACAATTGCTAAAAGAACTTTACGGACAGTCCTATTTTTTTACTACATATGTGATAGATGGGCTGTTGTCCAACGGAAAATGTGTGAGCAACAGCGTCGTAGCCTTATCGCAATTGTCCATACGAATGCAAAACTGCTGTATTGCACTAAGTCAAATGAACTACATGGTCGATCTCAACTTGGTGACAACACTAGAACGCATCGTGAGAGTACTACCCTTGCATCTACAACATAAGTGGGTGGAAGCTGCGGATCATATTTTTGGTATAACAAGAGAACCATCCTTAGGTGAATTGGCCGAGGTAATCTCGCGTCGTGGGTGAATTGCAGGCAATATGGCCAGTACAGTTGAAAGGCATACAAAACTGGGTATAGCAACTGTCAAGCTTAACCCGATACATGGTTCAGTATCAACGTATGCATTTTTAGACCCCGCCAGATACCACTCTGGTGAAAGAGGATCCGCTCGAGCGTATCGGCCTCTCAGGCACTCAGTCCACTCTGTCAGTTACAACTGTGAATGGGTTAATCAATACCCCCTGAAAGAATGTCCGCCTGAGGATTGTTACCCTGGATGGGCAAGAGACGTTTGACATAAACAATGCTTATTTATTGACCGACCTACCCATACGACCTGTGCTGTCGATTAAAGAGGAAGCCCAAAAATGGTCACACCTGAGGGATCTTTCGCTGGATGAGGTTCTCGGTGCAGAAGTGACCCTTCTTGTCGGCTGTGAAGTGCCTGGGACTCACAGGATCATGGACCAGAAACTTGGAAAGCGCCGGCAATCTCACGCAGTCAGATCGTTACTTGGTTGGGTTCTTAGCGGCATTCTGCAAAGAAGGCCGCAAGAGAATGTGTCGATAAATTACATCTTCCATGTTGGAACTAACTTGACAAATACGGTCACCAGGTCGTACAACAGAGTCTGCGAATACGACGACAACCGAACCGTCCATCTCGTGGAAAGTTCTCCACATAGCTGATATTTTAAAGGACTTCAACTGCGCACATCCGCTGATAAGTTTCACCTCAGAATTGGAGTCAGATGGATCTTTCCATTACCTAGACGTTTCTTTGAGCAGAAGGACTGACGGAAGTTTGCAACGTTTCGTTTATCGGAAGACTACTTGGTCGGGCCAGTACAGTAACTTTTATAGTTTTACGCACTTAAAGTACAAACGCAACCTCGTCAAATGTTTGGCGGATAGAGCCAGAAAAATCTGCTCAGCAGATGCTTTGGAACAGGAGTTACAGTTTGTGACTCATATTCTACAACAGAATGGCTATCCCGACAATTTCGTGGCTAAACATATGAAAGCATCTGAAGCACCAGCTAAGATTCAAGGAGTTGATAAGAAACCCATGTTCATACGACTGCCATACAATGGAGATACGTTGGCTGAATCACTGATCCGTCGACTTACTAGTTCGCTTAAGAGAACGTTCAATGCAGCCCGACCGATTATCTCATTCACCAGTTCGCCACTGATTACTCTGAATCTGAAGGATAAAGTGCCGGTCCACATTTCATCTATGGTGATTTACTCGTTCGTTTGCGATTGTTCAGCAAACTACGTGGGTCGTACGACTCGGCACCTATCTCGAAGAATCAGAGAACATCACCCAGCTTGGATCGGGACAGGTGAGAGAAAATCAATCACGAGTGCCATTGTAGGTCATCTGGCAGACAAAGATCATCAGTTCAACATAGATCGATCGTTCACTGTTATGTACAGGGTCCCACTGAACAGGTCAAAACTTGTTCGCCAGCGAATGTTGGCCACTGCCGAGGCCATCGCCATTCGATTACGTAATCCAACCTTGTGTGGACAGAAAAAAAACCTTGTTCAATCACTCCAATTGCCTTGGCCATTAGCCGACTCACCCGATCGATATGTGGGCAGTTAACATCCAATCGGCGTCCAAAAAACACCAAATTGAGATGGTGTGAATTTTGGACCAATACCAAATTTTGCATGTAACCGTTTTTAGTTTTCTTTTTCTTTTTGTTGAGTTGGATAAAACTTTGTTTATTTTGACACTGTTTTATGCACGTTTATTGTAATTATAGTTCAAACGGACGATGAATGATCGAGATGAATAGAAGAAATATCTAGTGAAGACAATACTCAATAAATTTCATGTTGTATCCGAACAAACGACAGTGATGAGACCACTTCAAAATTGGCAACAGACGAAATAGCCTTTCCTAGCGGACTCAGCAATGATTATCAAAGAAGAAAGTTGCGATTCCTGTTGATTCTCCCTCATCTGGCATCCGGCTAGTGATTGTGCGCTACTTTCACTTTAACGGTTGTACAGGCACTAGATGTCTCATATTATTTCGCTGATTTACAAGGATAAATGGCTTACTGAACATGTAGGTGTGACCCATACATTGCTCGAAACATGTTCACTTTCCCAGTGTAACTGGCCGTTGGATTCCTCCCAGCAACTCCAAAACTGTTCCATCTCAAAACGGTAGGGACACCTCAATCTAAATTTAATCATGAAGCTTTGAAAAGGAATGTGATCTTCAGTTTTCTCGATAACTCCTGGGCGCTGCTTATGTGTGGTATATCTCAAAGGAAGCAAGTGTGGTCGTGGAATTTTAACCCAGCCGTTTGGGATGACACCCATCAGATACTCTTAAGAGAAGTGTACTGATTGCCAGGTAACTAATTAGCGACCGTTCGAACGAAAACAGTCTATACTGCCATGGCTACTGGAATCAGGCTACTTGACCCAGTGTTATTACATCGAAAGTGTCTTGTGCGAGCTTCGCGCCTACTCTGGCCCCGAATCCACTGCATCGATAACCAACCTGCTTGGTTAGACCAATGAGGGGACGTGACGTAATGTATTAATCAGACCATCGTTGTGTGATAGACTAGCAATTTGGTTTTCAGTTATATTTCCGATCGATATCGTGATCTAACTCCGTCACCTCTTTAAACAATTGAACAGGCCTGAAAATGAATTACTGAACATATATTAAAATGTATGTTCTCATACCTGCCTAGTGTCTGCATTTAGATATTTAACGAAACTAAGTTTCTTGGAAAATATTCGGAACGAAGACATCATAAGCGAATCAATATGTTTGAGTGTTGGGTATGATGTGAAGTAACTCATTAATTTGAAAACAGTTCAATGTTTAGGGTGAACCTTAGTACTCTACATTTCAAGGAACTCGACTGTTTTTGTTAAGGGTGTTGCAATTGAGTTCACATTAAAACGGGAACAGAGGTCACACGCAGTTTGCTTTAACTGGATCAACACATATTGTGTTCAGAATTGGTGGTCGAACCCGTTGGTCAATATATGCAAGTTGGAAATAATGGCTGAATTAGGGAGCATTTGAACTAGTCCAACCCATCTGGCTGACAGGTGCTTCCAAGCGATATGAATGGCACATACCTATTAAGCGTAAATTGTAGTAGGTTCAACAGGACATCAATCTGCATGGAATTTTTATTAAGCGGTTCCGCAATTTTTACTGTGGTAACAAGAGTACCAAACGAAAAAACGTTCGTTGGTATGTAATAATCACAGTTTTGAAAACGACGTTGAAAAACAACGTTAAACCAATACTACCTTTAGCAAATGAAAACCTGACAGTGCCTTGGTCAAAAATGTATACTCATGTTTCAAATTGCCCATTGTAAAGACGTTTTTACTTTTGCTGAATCTGTATACTGTCAGAAACCATTTCCGAAGTAAGTCGACATTTTTACCTACTAAACCGCTTATTTCCTGAGTATCACTTCAGAACAGACAATTAGGGAAATAAGTTTCCCTTGACTTTACCTTATTGGTCGGCCATTTTACATCAGTGTACTCTTTGTTCTACTGGCTTCAAGACCTGAAGTTCACAGATCATTCGTGCTTTCACGGTTTAATTTGTTCATTGTATGTAGTTTTCGAAAAAACTAGTACCCACTAGTTGCTGCGACCGAATGTGAATTCTCGTGTTTGACGACAGTCCAGATCCAGACAGGCTAGCAAACGAAAGCAGTCGAGTCGTTGTGTGTGCTTGTGTGCGCGTGCGTATGAATGTATATTTGTGTGCACAAACACGGGCATACCGTCCGTCCACTTGTCTGCTACTGTAGAAAGGAAATCGAACTAAGTGCCCTGGAAAAAGGAAAAAAATCATTTCGTACCTGACTCCACTTCTTGCTTGGCCCACCGTTTTTGGACATGAGAGCAGACCGTGTGTGATGACATTATTTTATGGCGCTATTGTTCCGGTGCAGCTACGGACGAAACAGTAGAGACCGATTTAGAAGTAAACAGCCGTAAACACCTCTGAAGTCTGCACTGTATGTGATGAAGTTAAATCAAGTTTTATACGCTCCCCTGTTTGGAGGTTGTTACCGATTCAACCTAATTCCGATATTTTACATTCAATCGCAACTACTCATGTGCAACCGATGTAGTATTTCGAAGCTTATTGAGAATGTTTACGGCCATATCTGTTTAAAAACGCCAGCAATAAAAAAGACAGCGGGACGTTAGTGGCTAGTGTATTGTTATCGTTCGTAAACACAAACCACTAGATCTCATAACATGGTTGTAACAACAGAAACGGTCATCCTTCTGGTTTGTACGAGACAGGCGAGCGTTATCAGTTTTAAGGCAGACAAATTTCTTGAGTAAACATTGTGTGCATACATGGGACCGAACGACGATTACTGATTAGCACTGTCTCGAAAAAAGCACGCCATTCGGGGGTGACCAGTTTGCAATAACAAAAAAGGATCGACCGGATGGAAGACACGACTTGTTGCCATGATGCAACTTGTAACGAAAGACGTCAAATTTTCCTTCTCTTGCTGTGTTGTCAATGTCTGTTATGTCATTGCGCGCATCAACCGCTTGAGTACACGCTTAGGCAATCTTCGTCATGGTCACCGATCAGTTATGGCGATATAATCGTCCCTGCAATTGCAAAAGTTTTGACATAATAGAGACAGAGATTTTTGGTAAGACACGACTGTCAGCAAGCTGAGCGACACTTCAAGTTAAAGGTGGCAAACATACTCAAGCCAGAATGTTTGAGCTGACCAAGGCAGCCTTCAGTTTGCGACACACGTCACTTGGGATGTGACCATCTTTGAAAAGTAGATTCAACGGCACCTGTTTCTTTGCAACCGTTTTGATCGACCTTTTCTCGCTATATATATGGGAAAACGTTTCAGGATATCCATCTGATTTTAAGATTACCTTCAGTATTTATATTACTTCTTGTGAGCACTGATCACTGCTAATTGGCTGGACGCCGTGAAACAGTGTTCGGATGGGGTTTTGTTAGTATGTAGCCGGCGTAAGCAGCAAAATTGCGGGTGATACCGATTTAAAGAGCCAGGCGGTGCACCGAATGTTGCAATGAACCATTTTGTCGTCTGTTGGGTAAAATGCTCAAAAATTCCCAATTACCTCTTGAAAAACCGGGAAGTTCTGATGAGCGTTGATTAAAGGGTAAAAGTGTAAAAACATCAGTTATAAAAAAACATAAGGTGTTTCAATTTAAAAATCTGTTCGTCAGTTAGGTAATTGATATTAAACGACTCATTAAGTAAAACCGAAATGTTATATAGCATTCAGAAATCACCTCGCACCAAAAATGGGATCAGCTGTTTCACTTCAATCCTGTTTGAAAAAATATATCCACCAGCGTTGGTGCTACTGGGTTGCACAACACTACACCGTCAGTTTGGTTACAGGACAGCCCTTCAAAATGAAGACGGATTTCCCTTATACACAAGACATAAGTTAACTGAGATAACCAAAGGGAATACAGAACATAAACATTGAATAGAAAGAAAGTTTTTAAAAAATTAACCATTTTCGCCAAGTGGAATCGTCATAAATTAAGTCAGCGTCGATAAAACGCCTGTTATGGAAACTCACCGATGTAGTCTCTTATGTTTGTGCTAATTGAAACAAGTCTCGGACATAGCGGAAAGTGAACACTCCACCTATAAGGTTGAGAATGTCCACTTCCCCTTTGATGAGCTTTTAATACGCATAGAATAGACACTGTCGACACATTAGTGTTTCCGGTGACCTTTTGAGTGTGTTTTTCGGGTTCCGACTAATTTTGTCTGATTATCTTGAGTTTTATCGGCTGAGGAGATTACACGAAATATGAACGTCTCGATATATCTCTGTCGTTATTGAAAAAATGCGGCATTGGAACTCAGTGTTTCCTAATTAAACACGGTGTGTTCACGAAACATTGTTTGCAGATGCAAATGACTTAGAATATATTTTACACATTCACATCAGTGATGGATGTGGTGAGAATAGATGGGGTCAACATAAGTGATCAACAGTACAGGGTAAATCATACATATTAATTTAGACACTGATTGACACTCATCATGAATTCCAAAGGAGCTGACAGGTGACACAACTTGCTTATCAGTGCGTAATGTCGGTTATTGTGTACTTTTCACAATATGTTTTCGCCTTATTGAAGAAGGGCTGTTTCAGTAACTTTCGTGAGCCTCATTGATCGGGAAGAACTAACATTACAATTTTACTCATCTACTTATGTTGGTCAAGTTAGTTAAATGAACATGATGTCTACAACAAAAAAGATTGTACAGTAAGGCTTTCAAAAGTTTTAGTTTCCACAACTATCCTGTTTAGACCAAATTTCGCACGGAAAATAGACAAAGTGATTTCCAACACTCATATGATCTATATCAGACATGGATACGCACAATGGTAAGTCAAACAAATTGTCGGGATCGGTTAACTCTAAAAGTGCCAGTTAGCACCTGACAAACAAAAGTGTACGGTTGTCGCCCTACATTGATTGTACTTTCACCTGCGTACACTTTCTACCCGGGACTGATCACCTAGGTGCCCTTTGCACAATACCAGTCATTCTCGCTTGAGGGCTTTGTGTGAAGAACGCTCACATGTTAACCTTCTGCTTTATCCGCTACCATTCCGGGTAGTTTCAGTTCATACAGTAGGAATTCACCCTGGTAAACGTTGTGTCTGGCTGTGGAGTTTGAGCAATTGAGAATATTAATAACATACGTTCTTTTATTAAGTCCTTCCATTCAAGACGGCTTACTGCCTGGTCCGAAAAGACAATCCCGATTTTTTCGTTGATTAGGTAATCGTTCCTGTGTGGAACGAATTACGGTTACCATACATTTTCAAGATGATACTTCGATTGTTGACCCATTTGCGTTTGAACATCTATCCACGTGTCTCGCCTGATTTTTTTTGGTTTTACCATAAGTCACCACTCTGCCTTGCACTTTTAAATATATCGCTGTTGACGTTCACCAAGTAGATCGTTGCACAGTCACATTGAGTCGACTAATATTGTGGCTAGCTGAACGAATGTTATTCAGTAGGCGTGCATTTGTTCATTATGGAAAAATAAGCGGCACTAACAATGTCAAAAACTGCAATAATTCAGAATGACTCGAGTTTCGCTCTCATTAGAGCTCATCAGTAGTGCATATCATCGCCACTGCCGGGACTTGAACCACGGACATTCAGTTCATGAGGCAACCGTGTTTACCACTGCGCCATTGACCTCACGTTAGGCACGACCGAATTATGATATGAGAACGCCCATCCACTTTCGCTTGTGATAACTGTGACAGTAACTGTGTCTCCTCTCGAGGCGATCGGGCAACCTGACCATTACTCACAAGCGAAAGTGGATGAGCGTTCTCATATGATAATTCGGTCGTGCCTAACGTGAGGTCAATGGCGCAGTGGTAAACACGGTTGCCTCATGAACTGAATGTCCGTGGTTCAAGTCCCGGCAGTGGCGATGATATGCACTACTGATGAGCTCTAATGAGAGCGAAACTCGAG
>JTDE01000801.1:2144-48129 GCA_014338405.1 Paragonimus skrjabini miyazakii
CCGTTTGTACTCTTTTTGTTTCCTACTTTTGTATATACTTAGATATTTGTTTGAACGAATAGAGATACCGTCAAGTCCCCCACGCACTCAAACGAACGAACACGCTGAATGCACGCTTGTGGCTGTGCTCCGTTATCGCTTCGTATTTGTATCCATATATTCTCGCGTTGATCTTGCAGGTCAACAGTATACTATTTGTCTACTCGCTATATTATTCTCAACCGGTTGTCTTCGGTTCGCTCGATCCTACACGTAATAAAACTAGCGAACCCGTTTATTTTACAGTACTTCGTAGGTATGTTTTGTTCATTCGTTGTAAGATACGAAGTTTTTATTCATTTATTCTGCCCTAAGCGTTGTTGTTGTCAGTGTGATTCAGGAACAGGTTTATAATTCGCTAGTCTTTTTCGTCAGTGCAGGTCTTTCTGAACCGCGCCAGTTAGGTAAAGTATTTCTTGGAGCTGATTTGTACAGCTGGAAACCACTCGCGTGGCAGACTTTGGCCACAGAACTGAGAAAGTTCCAGCACGTGGTCCCTAGCATCTTGTCCTATGCCATACATGAGGTCATCCCCAAACTTTCCAAGTCGCGTATCCAACACACTGCAGGGCCTCGTCAATCCTGAGATCCGGACCATGGCCAAACTTGTTTCTCATAAATATGTCTGGCCTGGTGTGTAAAAGGACCTTCGTGCCTGGTCTTGAACTTGCTTGACTTGCCAACAAGCTAAGGTCTATCATCATGTGTTAGCCATGATTGGTTGATATTCTCCGACTACCGGCCTAATCGCTGATATCCATTTCGCTTTCTTAGCTTATGTTCCACCTTTCGATGGTATCATATACATCTTGGAAATTATAAATCGCTTCATGTGATGACCTGTGACCGTCTCTCTATCCATCGTCAAGTCAAAGACAGTAACGCGCGCATTTGGTGAGCGCTGGATGGTAGATCGCGGTTGCCCGACTACAGTGAAAACCGATCGCCGTCCCCAAAAAGCGGTTGATTCACTAAGACTTTACATGCGCCTGAATGCCATCGTACGCGTACAACGGCGTGCCACCTGGCTGATAACGGGATGGTAGAACGTTTTCGCCGACGTCGGAAGTCAGCCATCACTACTGTCGATACAGTCCGTCGGGTGAAAGCCCTACCAACTCTATCCATGCCGCCTTAAGGCCGACCTTTACATTTCCAGTTCCGAACTTCTTTACGGCCAACCGCTGCGTACCTCTGGGGCTTACTTCCCGCCCGTTGCAGACACTCTTTGATGCGATGCTTCGTGCGCCGAGCAACTCGCATTGCAAATGCATCATCTCCATGTGACAAACACGCGAGAACAAAGCAGTAGGGTGTTTGTTCTGGAAGATCTCCATGACTCTACGCGCAGATGGTTTGTGACGCACGCTGGAGCATATTTATGAGGGTCCCTTCAAGGTATTTCAATGAAAGGACCCTCCCAACGTATTTGGGGGCCAGGGTGTTCAGAATACACCGATCGTTTTAAGCCTGACTGGCTGAGAAGACTGAGGAGGCCTCTAACGATTTCCCTTACTACGCGGCCAGGCCAATAACCCTCTCTGAGTAATCTCACACCAGTGCATCGCAGGCAAAAGATACCACCTCTTCGTAAACAACGCCAGCCTTCATTATAACGCGTTTCAGTCGTAGAGTACACTGGCCTGAACAACTTGTAGACGACTGGCGTATCCCGTTTTGTTTCAAAAACATAAAACCAACAAAATCGCAAATGGTTTCATAAAGCAAAAAAACCCAAACCTTTTGAAAGTACTGAAAAACGTTCATTTCATGCTGTCATTTTCCGCATTCCGTCAGATGAGCTTGCCACTTAATCATGTGCCCAAACTCATCCGCTTCGGCCTTGGGAGTTCTTCGGCTCACCTGCGTCCGGAGTCGATCGACCTTCGAGACTGGAACATCGCCATGCAACCAGTGTGTTCTCTAACATAGAACTTCGATGCGCTGGCAGCTTCTTCATTTGTTTCAACACCGTAAGAAAGGACACTCCAATAAGGCGTCGCCAGCGACTGTTAACATCAATACTTTCTATTAGCGACGTCAGCTAATGGGGCATGAAACAGACTAGGCCATGTTGGCTGTCCACTGTTGGTTTCCTCGCGGATCAAAAGAATGCGTTCCCAGAATCTCAAGTGAATTGCATTAGAATCTTAAGTTGTTGGATATCTTTCCCTCATCAAACAAAACTTAGCATTCCGATGGCTTACTAACCGATAATATCACAGTGGATTACTAATTAAACGAACGTTTTGTGTATACTGCAAACAAACATGTCACCGCCTGTTATTAAACACATAAAAACGCCAAAATTGAACACCGTCCACACGTGATCACAGCCTTCGCATTCAGGTAAGCCTTTCGGCTAGCCCACTCCGAAAAGAAGCATTAGAATCGAGTTTCTCTCTTATCATGTATATCCTCGTCCGGGTTGAAGTTTGCACTCTGACCCCCGTGTTTGTGAGACTAGCTTGTTAACCACAATGCCGACAACCTCACAATAGGCATGACCGAATAATCAAATCCAAACGCCCAGCCACAACCCCGTATGAATCGCTGTTTTATCCAGTCGATAACCCCGTGACCAGGACTTCTTAGCTAGGTTTAAGTTATTGTCTTCATTGAACCAACTGAACATGGTTTGTGGTTTATTGTTGCCTTACCAACCCATGCACTCATTTCTTACTGCAGTCGCTGAGAATCCTGATGAAGAATCATTACTATATATGACAGCATATAGACTAAAGGATTGCTGAATAATATTATCTTCTGGTCTTTACATTCAGGGGTTACCACCTCGTATCTGAAACCCACAGTCTGACACCTCAGTTACTACCAGACTGGTTGTCTGTAAAAATGATCAGGCGTAATAGTGCCAATTCCACGGTAAAATTGCTAACTTTTATTGTCACCAAACGAAATGGTCGAATAAGATTAATTGCCACGTATTTTCACCACAGAAATGCTGTTCCCCAAATTGTGAATAGATAAAGAATAGACTAGAAGTTTGCTCCTCTAATTACAAACGCTTGACATATCGCTAGACATTCGAGAATCCCAAATAACGGGAATGGACTAAAGCTACTCACAATGGTTCAGGAGGGTGTTTAGGTTTAAAGTTACGTCACAACAAAATAAAATCTGTTCTGACCGATTCAATTTAATTTGACTCTTCAAAATGCAACCAGATCCACAACAATATTGGAAGCTGGCACAGGCAATTAGGAAAATACGTTAAGCTGCAACTTTCGTAATCAATCATGCCGTGAAAGTATGTGCAAAGGACTATTAAGGAGAGTTGTGGATCTAGAGGCAGTTTCTACCTTTCGCACGAGATTCTTTTGTACAAGCAGATATGGCGCAGGTTGAGATAAATGGGAAGAATGTGAAGAATAAAAATTGTATACTTGCTACAAAACACAATTTAGGGCGCTGAAAAACTACGAGCGCTCGGTGCTTGTGTAGATCACGGACTAATATGGAAGAGACTTGAACGGCTAGCGGATTTTACCATAAAGTGTATGTGTGGGGAGAGACTGTTCTGTTGGTACGGTGACTGTAGCAATGTGTGGGGAGTTGGAGAGCATTGGGGATATTTCTTCACATGAATCTCTACGAATGGATATAACCTACTAGGTTGTATATGCATGGAAAGTACCACCAATTGGTAAATGTTCACAGTAGTGTGCGTGCGTGCACTTTGAAGCGCTTCTAGTACGACGGTATGGTTAGTTTTATTGTCGTGAACACAATATAGCATAGATTGACGTGGGTATAAAACGATATGCACTTTTGTTCGCCATGTGTTAAACGACTTAGAATTTGTTGCATTTAACTGGTATGATCCTCGAAACGTGTATCGTTTGAAGTAGAGTGCAGTTAATCGATTATTCATTCGTTGAGTAGTGTACATTCAGTTAGGCTTGGGGTATTTCCAAACTTGAGTTAAGTAGGAATGCGATTGCAGTTATTAACTTATTCAGTATGCTTGTTGTACGATCTTATCTGAAGATACTGGACAAAAATTAGCTACAAACTAGAAGTCCCAAATATGAGAGTAAGAATGGACACACTTTCGCACTGCTGGTGAACACAGTAAACAAATGAATAGGAGGAAAGCCGTAACAACTCCGACTGGTTGATTCTTTCGAGATAACTGAATTACAAATTGGAACTGAATAGGTTAAAGTCGAAGTATGGTCACAAACTCTGGTATTCATTCTCAGTGCATTCATCATAATGGTCAACAGTTTAAAGTCAACGAAAATGAGCTATGCTTAACCCATACAAGTTGCAATAATAGGTAAACAGTCGTTCGCATAACAGCCATTTGACAAGGTAAAACAATAACCTGCAGATCATATCCAAAATTACTGCTAACATCAGAGGAGAGTAAAACATGTGCAAGCATAAATTGGGTGAAATAGTGTTAGAAAAGACTTCTGCATGTTTGTATTCGAACAGTTTATACACCAAGCAGAATGGTGGGAAGGAAGAACCCACTGCAGCATTCAAACGTTGGTAAAATCGTTCAACCAAGGCTGTTGAAGTTGGATAGTAAACCGTTATGCGGTCAAACCAGAAGTGTCAATTCTCCAAGCGAAGCTGACTCGAAGTGAAATCAGCTATCAGTACTGAGAGCAGTCGGTACTTCAAGTAATGGCAAAACTTCAAGCGACTTGTTCTGAAGAGGTGTCAAACAACTGAGAAAACATGAAGCAACCTACCTTAAAGTTCAGCTGTTGAAACCACTATTTAGACGTACCGTTTCGTAATGCGTAAGCTGAACGTATGTAAAACGATAATCAGAAAAACCGTACGTTCCGCAGTACAATATTATTTTGACGAGAAATTTTTGTCGCATCTATAAGTTCATACAGATTTAACATCACCCAAAAATGGTTGCAGCTGTCGCATTCCACTGAAGTTCCAGTCGGCCCCTCTCGAAAGGAACCACTAGACTAAATTTTCGCTCTCATTAGAGCAGCTCGTCGGTAGTGCATATCATCGCCACTGCCGGGACTAGAACCACGGCCACGCTGTTCATGAGACAATCGTGTTTACCACTGCGCCATTGACCTCAAGTTAGGCACAACCGAATTGTCATATGTGAACGGTCAACCACTTTCGCTTGTGAGTAATGATCAGATTGCCCGATCGTCTCGATAGGAGACGCAGTTACTGTCTGTTAACTCCAATCGATGACCCCTTGACTAGGACTTCTGTTCAAGTTGAAATCACAGAAATCGTTAACTTGCTTGGCGGTATTTTAGGAATGCGACAGTTGCGACCAGTTGCAGGTGACATTCGATGTATATGGAAAACCACAATCCCCTGCTACTCATCAGATATCCGTGTTTTGTCCAGAAGCGAACGTATGACCTACTGTTAGACTATGCAAAACTTCTGGTCAGTAACTGCACAGAAAATAAACTCGCAGATGGGATATATTTTATGATGGTTCAAAAACCGTTAGTCGTATGAGTGCTATGCAGGATTTCTACATCAGCTTATATGAGAGCGAAGAGAAGTTGGCCTTATCGTTGTGGACGTTGTTAATCAAACTCTGCTTTGCTGATCGGTTCAACCACCTTATCTTCTAATTTGGTGATAGCCCACGTTGAATGAGTGATATAGGGTTACGTGACAAGGTATCGGCCATGATATCGCAAATTTCAGTAAGAATTTGTGAATAACATTTCCGATTCTGCTTTCCGGGAAGAGAATGTTGATCGGGTTTAGCAGTTGCATACAAAAAGGTTTGTTTTCGCCTAAAGTGGCGAAATGGCCTCTTTTTATCACATGTCATGAGCGCTTGACAGCAAACCTGATGGTCAGCGGTCATCTGATGGCAGTGATGTACCCATTTTGAGAAAGTTGGATCTCCAGAGAGAAAAGTAAGATGATACTCTCGACGAGTGACTGAGGGGGAGGAATTGTTGCGGCCGGTCCGATATGGTCATAGGCGTTCAGAAATTGCAGTAATGTAGCATTTGGTGTTACGCACCCGTAATGCGTAGGAGTGACAGTTAACTCTACAGTAAAGACGGATCATTCAGGATGCTACTGAAACAAATCAGTTATAGATAAAATGGAGAATTTCATAAAACTAGATAGTGACTTTTAAAAGACTATGAGAGTGGATATATCACACTCAAGTTGGGCTTTTATAGAAGTGGCCAAATGTCGTCTTTGTCGATGCAATGTATAGAAACTTGGGGAGAGACCGAGAAAAACTTGAGAATAGAGACCGAGAGAGACCGACTGTGTTGGTGGCATTGTTCGGGTAGGCGAGGCGCTCGGAACCCGTCAGAATTAGGATACGTGCATTTTCGCCTTTCAGACGGCAACTGACATGACTTCAATACGAAAAAACACGCTGCAGTGCGTGTTGAAACTAATGCTCGACTTGTTGAAAGATCTGAGCAGCTTTACTAGGGCAGAAGAGGATGCGAAAAATTACTGATGGTCAAAAGCGTTGGACCGAATTTTTGGCGGGGCTAGCTAGAATCATTGAGATTTTATGGCGTCATCTGACTAAGTCTGCCTTCAGAATAAATCCATTCCAGAATGTCCAATAAAGAAGCAGTAGGTATGCCGGAATGGATATCTGCCTGCAAACACGTTGATATTTAGACTTTTGTAGCTGCTACAAGTCATTTGTGATTAGACTTTCCGAACAATGGTCGGTTAAATCATCAACTAGTTTGGTAAAGGTTTTTCAGTAAGGGTTATGCGCTCGGTCGATGCAGTGAAAGAAACGCAATGTACTAACAAGCTTCACCATAAATATTGTTGCCATTTTTAGCATCAGAATTTTGCACAGTTTGTTTAACACAATATAGGCCGGTAGGTACCTTAGAAAAATCAATAACTGCTCAAGTCGGTGGTGCTTGCACCATTATCTTAGTCTTGTGCATCTCCAATGACTAAACTAAACGTATATTCTAGCAGTTTGGCTGGCTATTTCTGCAAGTTCTCCAACCTAGATAGCATTATATGGTGGATTTTTGGCCAAAACGTTGAAAGTGTAGAATAAATAGTTGAGGGGCGGTAGTGTAGCGGATTGCGCTGTTCCCGTTATACTCTTGGAAACAAACATTGCATCACCAATGATTTCATGGTCACTAACGGAGAATAGGATAATATGGTATCATGTACTTTGCGAATAAGTGACATGGCTTGTTCGAGATACACCATCACGTTGTAAATGTACAGGCATCTATCGTGACAATCTCCGGACAAGCAACTGGATAACGCATTCTATGTTGTTTTCGTACAGACAGTAAAAGTGTGAAAACGTTTTGAACTTTTGCCAAACTGGTTCAGGATCTGGAAAACTTACGGATCTTTACATATACAGCAAACAAGTGTGAAAAACTTGTGCGATCTAGTCTGGGGCTTACGGAAAATACCCCGACTGCTGTCGATACACCAGACTTGATCATCTCGGCAGCTGAGTCCAAACAATCTAAGTCTGTTTATCATGCTCCCAGTGACTTTCTGTGATAATGACAACATAGTGGAATAAGCGCAAGCAGTTGTCAAATATTTGACTTATACATCGCAAACCTGTTCAGTCTAGAGGAGTCCATTAATCAAACACTGCTTCTACGTTGGAATTGACAAATTTCTCCAGCTTATAATATTTAATTTAGCTTTTCTCAAAGTAAACTTCTATTACTTTTTATCTACTTTTTATATGTGTACGATTTGTCCTCTTCGTCGTAGACTCTTCACTGGCAGTTAACTGATGACACGGTTTATTACCTCGATGGCATTTTTGTACAGACTGGCTAGTCCGTTTTATAATCATTCAAGTTTAATATTACTAGCAACTGTTAGGCTACTGCTGATTGGCATCTGCTTGTTATTTTGGATAATGGAACGATTCCTCGGTCTTTCCCAATCAAATATCCCACTTTCTTATCTGGTCATTTAATAGGACCATGGATTCTGGCTGTGGAAAGATGTAATCACATTTAAATTTGTCTGTAGTGGACTAAGCAACCAAGTGATAAAAATGACCAAAATATGGTTATATCAAAGGAGAGCGATAACGATAACGGATAAGCTTAGAAGGTAAGCTTACAAATCAAACGGAAGACGTATCGGTAAAATAGAAACGACTCACAAATAAGTCAAGATCCGCTGGATTGAATAGACCACCACAAGAGATAAAGACCGTGCCACAGATAAGATTCGTTAGCTGACCGATAGAAAATACCACACGCGACACCAGATGACAAACGCTGAGCGTCGATAGATCAGTTAATACGCAGAGCAAAAATATTTCGCCCCCCAATTACTTTACTAGCTCAAAAATCCGCATGAATGAAGAAGACATGGGCGATGCGCGGTAACTCCCGTTTATTCGTGTTGACGATTCAATTGTGGACACTACAGGTCCCATAGCTCTCTCTACCCAAAATATTATTTGCATAATTGTTATCCTGGCATTCGTTCCCCACACTGGTTATAACCTGGCCTGCATTTTGCGAAGGATTATGAAAAACTTTTTAAGAACATTCGAAACTTTTGCAAAAATGCATGTGCTTCCTATAAACTTTAAACAATTTATTTGTGTCTCAACACTTTTTCGGCTTCAAGAACCTTGCTGCAAATCTCTTCACATCCAACACATTCTAATTTTAGTTGATTAATCTTGTGCCAGGAAGACGATTCGGGATGATGTGATTTCGAGCCCATTATTAATTAACAATAATACCTTGACTTCTGAGTTCGAGAGAAATTCGTGCAGCCCTTAAGTCACTCTGATCTAGAATCAGTGTAAAACATGTTGGAACAGTGGTTAGTTATGACTCAGCAGACGCGCATTACCTTTGTTATCCGATATTTTACCTACACCAGTAGCCATCTTCATATTTGTTTTGTTGCAAGTAGCTTGATAAGCAGTCGCAGAGCGAAAGTTTTGTTCGCTACATTCATAAGCTCAATCTCATTCTACTTTCATTGGTCAGAAATGTGAACATTAATTGTACACATGATAACTTATAAAAGTTCGTCCAATTAATGACCGACTTACTGTTGCCTACATGTTTTGTCCAAAATGACGTGCTTTTCGATAAATTCGACACCGCGTACACATAGCTTTTCTTACTGAGATTGACGTATGTGAGTTTTACTACTGGAGAATCTGTTCCGAAATTCCGGCAAAGGCGAATGAAGAGACAAGAAAGCAGCTAACGTTCAAGTTGTGTCTAAAAATTTATAACGGTTTTATCAGAGAGTTTGAGCTTTACGAGTTGTACATACGATGCTATGACTAGTTAAAGATTTGTCCCAATGACAAATGACAAATTAATGAAAAATTGACTGGGATAGTTGGATACGTTGACACTCGGAGCTGGTAAATACCCAGTAGAATTTTTGGAATGAGCTAGGTAAATCCCAATTTGCCCTGACACATCATTCTATGGAAAATAGCACTGAAAACTGTTTTCCATTCAAGTTAGTGCCAAACAAGACAGTCGTCAAGTTCTGGGGCAGGGTTGACGTCTTTGAATTGTTAGCCTAATGTTAAACTACTGGACCTTGGGAAAAGCAAAAATATATTTTCATTTGTGTTCCAGTTAGTTGATTATGAGGAACTTACAGATGGGAATACCAAAGACGGATGGACACTCATCACAATGGTTAACAAATGTGAAAAATATAGGTTGTTGATTTGTCGGGAACGTCCTTCAGGGAAGTTCGAAGTTGAGCAACGGTCAGTTAATTAACGTTCAAAGGTACGAATGACCAAGTAACTTATTAATGATCAGGAGCTCTGAGTGATCCAAGTTAAACATTATTCACGCTGCACTGCAGTCATCAACCCTAGATTTGCCTTAAGTCTGATACCATTTGAATTCAATCCATTTTCCCTTACGTTAGAACTCGTCAGTAGTCCACGTTCTTAACATAACCGGGGTCTCAACTTCGGCCAATACGACTGTGAGGTGGTCGTATTAACCACTGCTACCGTGACTTCATATTAGCACGATGGAACAAACACATCTAACTCAGTTGTGAAAACTGACTTGTGGCCGATGTCTTCGAGCTATGTGATTAACCTCCGACTGATGACCCCGCGATCATGACTTGCAGATGCAGATTAAAACACCAACCATTTATCGCGCTGATTGGTACTTTTATTGCGGATGAGTATCCGATGGTTTTTATCGATGTTAATGCAAATACCAGTCGGTGTTTTTTTGTCGTGTTCAGAGGTAGAGTTGGACCTAATAAACAAAGAATGATCGACGGGTAGAATCACACGATGTCCTCTCAGTAAATTAGTCTCAAGTTGAAAAGCAGTGTGCATCGTCATGATCTTACTGGAATATTTCAACATTTGAAAATTCACTGGACTAATCAGACTGACAATGTAGCACTCTCTTCATGGACTATAGAGGGAATTAACAGAAAACAAGTTGAATAGTTTAGACAGATGTATGAATGTCAGTCCATATATACGAAGATAGTGTGAATACTGCTTTTAGACGATGGAACTAAGTACATAGTTTTTAGGCAAAATGTAAACCCTAGTCATATAGAGAGACTGAGTATAAACGAGTGAGGAATGAAAGCATAGTAATGTAACTGGAGATATTGGCATAATTTTGTACGTGACGTAAAGTCAATCACAGCCGGCAAATGGGTGGTGGTTGCGCTGAATTCCGAAAACAATAAATACTGAGAGCATTATCCCCGGAATACTTTAAGCTTAAATGAATGAGAAATGAACCTACTGATCGATTCCGTTGGGGCATCTTGCAAAGACGAGTTAGATCTCATTTTAATGTCAGCAGAAAATGAGAAAAAATGACAAGCTAGAGAGAAGAACAAACCGTTGGAACAACGAGAAATGTGGGGTGAGAAACAAGGGTGCCTGGCAGAACTCAGGAGTCCGTAGTGTCAGCAGACGTAACTAGTCCGTTCAAATGAATGAACGACATTCCACCGAAGCAATTATTATGACTGAGTTAGTTGGGGGATAATAGTTGCATAAATTTTACTGATCATTCGCTGTTGTGAATATTGATAACGGCATTGTAATCCATTGAGTACAGTTCCAGGATTATATCTTCGATTTGGAAGATGCAGCTGACCGTATGCTTCTCAGTCCCATAAACTTACCTGCTGACTGCCCCCGAAAACAGTACTAAACAATTTGTAACTTGACTGTTTTGCTTCGTCCGACTCAAAGAATATTAACGTGGAACGTTATGCATCCCGCAACTTGATCGAAGTAATAGACAAAATGATCTCACAAATATGATTGTTGGAGTGCAAACTCCGGTTCGGACATGTGCCACTGATGAGCTCTAATAGGAACGATAGCTGAGTCGAGTGCTACCTTACGAAGTGGGTCGACTAAAAGCTTAACTGAATTTAACGACTGCTGTAGAATATGGGTGGTAATCATTTCAAATAATTGAAAACAGAGAACGTTCAAAAATAATTCCCACCGATAAGTTGAGTTCTTGAGTATACTGGTTAGAAACGGATTGTCATTACCTTCAAGAAGCTGACACGAAAAGATTGAAGCGAAAGGTAAGCAGAAAAAATTGCGTGTAGGAAACTTGTTTACAGATAGACAATTAAAATCACCTGTTTTTCACAGAACAGTTAATTGATTGGGTATAGTCTTCTTCGTGCTGAGCTTCTATCAGCGAAACAGCCAACTTCGGAGTTCCAAGAAAACTATGCGAGTCTGTGCCCGCTAAAATTATGTATATAGGATAGATTAATGAATGAAGGCTTTTTTCTCCTCATCTATCTTCTGTCAAATGGAACATCTTTTCAACTATCATTTAACTTACCTAATGACTCCGAAGAAGACCAGCGACCTAGTCTAAAAGAGTTTACTTTTTGCCTGTGTTGCTAGTCTAGACTATTTTTCAGACTAATCCCACCTGACAAACACAAACGAGCACAAAACCGATTACTATAGCGTTCACGGAACACTCAAGCCAAATGCATACATATCCCTGGGCAATACATGGCCATACGTTTTACCAGCACTCAGCCAGCCTGAATCAGATATGAGAAGTATTCAATTTTATTTCGCACAAACGACTTTTGCTAGATGTAGATCATTTTTTTGCTGATCGGCTTGCACACCGATCGCCGAGTTCAACAGAGCATGGGCTAGCCAGACACCGCACTCTAAACACTGCCCACTACTGGACAACATAGTTAAAGTGGCAATAACTTTAATGTTGTTCCAGGAATGTCGGTTTTCTTTCACTGCTACATAAAAATACACACATAGGTGGAACAAGCATCACTCCCTATCAATACCAAGTGACACGTTTTAAAAGTTTAATGTGAGATCACTGTTCATCGGTACACCATCTGCATGTACACCATCTGACAAACGTTTCTGCTTTTGTCAGTCTGTAGAGTTCTCATTATTTTTTACTTCATTTTGTTAACATTACGTAACTACTGCACCAGACCACATTGTACATTTTTGTTTGACTCGAGTAAAAACAACAACACAACACGTTTTTGAATAAAATCTGCTACACGCGCTTGCTGGTTCTTCCTACGACGCCCGTGTTTGCTATCCAGTTTAAAACATCCTATTTGTTGGATTAACTTTCAGCTCGGTTACTTCGCATCCTCAGTTACGCTTGGAATAATCTGAATACGTTCCAGCATCATTGGACGTCTCACGAACATTGTCAGTCTTTGGTGAGTCCAGTCCTTGACTTCACTCGTTATTTTTGTATCGAGAATTATTGTAGTTCACACATCTGTTCCACTACAAGTCTACATACAAAGCATGATGGAATATTGTTGATGGTCAAACTATAAACTGAGTGAAAAACGGGGAGCGGATACCTCCCCAATATGCTTCAAAGGTCAAGCAGGCAACATAACCGTAAACGGGCTGAAACTCCGGGAGAGTAGCTATTCAGCCCGTACATCTGCATGTACAATTTCCAGTAAAACAGTAAAGATTGCACAGGTAAAACATCCATACTGGATGTGCGCTTCTAGCTATCCCGATTGCGTTTGATTAAGACAATTTTATTGAAGTAACCACTTATGTTCTATTCAACTGGTTTGTCTCAGTCGACTGTGCGACTCGATGGGCTTCCTTACAAAGTATCTTTATCGACTACTGTATATTTCTAAAAGGCTGGTCTTTGCATAGATCAGCGTACGGAGCCCAGTGGAAATGTTCAAAAACTCCAAGTTCAGCTTAGTGGTCATCAGCTATACTCTTTGCCTAAGTGTTGGTGTGTTTGCTGCGCTTTTAATGGACATGTTTGCAGTAAGCATTTGTGAGTTGTTTCACAATTTTTCCATTTGAACATTACATTTTTTGTATCGCATGTTTTCACTGGGTGGGGGTATGAGATACAGATTTATTTCGCAAATATTTTTCCTGAGTACTTGTTAGGACTTATAATCTTCACCATTGTCATAGTGAGTTTTGTCAAGTTCAGACTATCAGTCTAGGTGAGCCGTAAAATATCTAACTGACCGTTAGCAAGTCCAAAATATGGGGCAACCAACGGTAGTCTAAACCAGCTATGACCAGGCGAGAATAACAGCTATTTTTTGCAGTTGCCACTGAGTAGCCATATATAAAATTCTATTCAGATAACTAGTCTAGTGGAATGACCTCAGATTAATCAATATACTTTCAGTTCTTTGTTCTGTCTTGCAAGTAGTATTGCTAAGATGATGAAGTCTATCCTGAACCTATTCATGGATGGACATATATAGCTTACTATGTAAAAGTTTACACTGGTTGAAAAGAATCGGGGCTGTGTGATCAGAAACCGCAAGACAAGTCATTTGCTAAACTTTTGACTGGAAGATAGCGTGACATACCTAAGTAATGTTACGCCACAATGTAACTCTGAATTATTTTTAACAACCAATCTTGCCCTACATGTGACATTCAACGACGTGTCGATTAAATAGCCAACCTACTTTTGTGTATATCCGTTCATATGGTCTTTTCAACAAGCGACGTAGAGCGCATAATAGAATACTTTTTTCTAATGGTACGTTAACACTACCCAGGATGGAGGGTGAATTAAGTTTTGTTTGGAATCAAACGTTGTTTCCGATCGTCGAAAAAGTGCGCAGTATCTCGCCGAAGGTGATTTTTTTCTGGCCCACTTAAAGTTCACTAGTTCATTAGTCCAGAACGACTTAATGCCATATTTTGATCATGGTGGCGGTATTCAGGACTCGCTGAACTGATTCAGAATCATTACGCCCGAATGCTCGATGGCATTCTCTGGTCACTGACCAAAAAGTGTATATCACTGGGTCTTAATTTGAACCCCTATTTTTCTTTCCATTTATAAATTGTTCGGACTATTCAAGTTATGTCTTGTCTGGCATGTCTGGCGTTGTAACTGCCATGTCATACGTTATAGAGTAACTTCTGCATTGAATAGTGTTCGACGATGCGACGTTTGTCTAACCATCTTTTATTGTTGATGAATTTCTAGAGAATATTTAAGATAATAACTTGTCAACAGGTAACATCAATTACAGTAATCACTCTGCCATTGACTGTGTACGCTAAGGCTAAATTCTGTCAGATGAAAGCTTGTAGTTTCGTATGAAGGTTGCTGACTTTAATGACTTCTCAGCATATCAGTAGGTTGTTAAAACAAGGGCAAAACCAGCAAGCTTAGTGAAGTTTCTGTTAAGGACTTTTGCTTAAAACATCGTAATTTATTCACCTTCTAAATTATAAACTGCAGCTGGTGCAACCTAACCCAAATTAACACTCCATCCTTCCGTACACTTTACACATCTTCTTATTGGTCAAAATTGCCCGACCATTTGCTTCTGGCCTGCAAGCTATAAAGCACCCACCATGAACCCAGAAGAAGCTAGCAGAGACGGTTACAAGCAGTTTGTTTCACTAGTGAGATGAACGGCTGGATTGACTTTGATGAGTCTCATCAGCATCAGGCATGCAAAGTAATATGACCCTCAACTTGTAAGTGTTGAGGTGATAATCGAGACAGTTATCTACAGGACAGTTGGGTCACAATGACTCTAAGCGCAGAAGGATACACAGGTTGTGAGGGCCACAGTTTTGCATAAAGTACTGCCCTCTTTTGAAACGAAAGTGGTTTATGAAACTTCTGTTTAAAGATGGTGTTGTAACAGATCAATGCAACCGTTGTATCTATCAGTGGTTGACATACGTTTTCAGCCGCAACCTTCGTAACCTAGTTCACTTCAACGTTAACTTTGAGACTGAACTTTGAATACAATCTATCCAATCCACACTCAATCAATTCATTCACTTTCGTGCTGGTGTTTCACTGCAGAATGTGTTGGTCGCACGACGGGTTGTCATAAAGAATCAAGGAACGTCATCCTGTTTGGATCAAAACCGGTTACTGTAAGTTACTCATTAGATTTATCGTCGCACATCTAGTCGGCATCAATCAAACAATATATGTCACTAAAGTACACCGTGTTGTCCACAAAGTTGCCATCCCTCAAACTAAGACAGTCTGTTACTGCACTATGGTGATCTCTAGGTAGACTGCAGTCAGATGACACAATCCAAACCTGTGTTCCAACAAGAAATTCATGAAGTCTTTGCAACTTCTGTGACTGCGGATAAACTATATCCATCCCACCCATATGCAAACATCAGAACCTGCCTGTGTAACGCAACATCCATTGAGAACCCGGTCCAGATCTAATGAATTATGTGGAGTCGAACAGTTACTATTACTGTCACTCGTTAACAGTCACTTAAAGAATTTTATAGTTTGTTTCATGGTAGCTGCAAACGAAACATATCTAATTGTATTAGTTAGGAAAAGAATTATCCGAAACAGTTTTTCGCCACACCGTTACATGTGTTCGAATGGGAAGTGTACGATCAGTTACTTTTACCAGTTGTTACACGTGTTTTTCTCACAAGAATAAAACGATAAACACTCTGTAGTCAGTCCATAAAGTAGCTGACATTCAATGTATTCACAACCGATGGGTGCATAACTTTCTAATTTCATTTTTCAGCAACTCCGAGTAGTTGCACCACAACAGAGTCGCAAGAATAAAACAGTGAAAAAGTGTAAACCGTATATTGTTTGGGGGTATCACTTAGTTGATTCCCATCACAGGTGAACACGTAACTAATATTGGACACTGAAAGAGAAATCCACGAGGACGAAGTCGTGGATTGGGGAATCAAACAGACTGACGCAAAACCAATCAGACATGACCGTAACATCTAACAAGCAATCAGGGTGTTTGGAAACGTTGCTGTCCATAGTCTGCGCACGTTGTTGCTTAAATCAATGCAATTAAGGATATCAACGTTGAGTAAATCTTTTATGTCACCTAAATGAAGGACTGGTAAACAATTCCATTTCAGGTGTGGTAACCTTGATCACAAGGGGTAACTGACGTGTGAACTTCCTTCCAACTGTTCATTGTGTCTAAATCACGCCGGTTAAGTTGTCCTCATCCAATACTATAAGCCAAATAGCAGAAACCACTTTTTTCCAAATAGGACACGGTTCAAAATGGTTACCTGGATAATTAAAAGAAGGCAGTACCAGTATAGATGCTTAGAATGATGTGTTTATCAGTGGCTCGTCTAGAATGGGTGTGGTTTTAAGACAGGCGTTATTCAGTATAATGCTGAAACCTAAACGGATGAACAAAAGCCGTCATGTGGACGGTACCTAGAGGGAAGGCTCTGGACAGAATAGCTCGGTTTACGGTGTCGAGCAATGTTTTGTCGCTTTTTCGTTGCAAACCCCAGCTGGATGGTTTTATCTGGTGATCCACAGCTGAGGGTAGCGATGTGGAAGTTAAACAGACAATAGTTGTGATTAATATACAAAGGGTGTGCGGGGTTCTAAGCGACACCAGTAACAACGGCACCTTGCTAGAAAATAGAAGACTAACCGACTTATTTGGAACGCTTCAAAGACCAACCAGCTTCAGCTTTCTAGCAGAAATAGACGCACTTGACTGACTGTGTCAGGTCAAAATATGTTTGGCCGATAGCATTAGGTCGACATTATGTGAGTACTGAAATATCCTTACGGTATGAATGAAATCTCGTCTTTTGACGTAGCAGAACAAACGTTATGGATTGTATCTGTGGGAGCAAAATCGGCGACAACCGTTTCTCACAATCCAATCCGAAGATGGGAATATTTCTGTACCATAGATACCACCAACTACTAGAAAATACAAGCCAATTTACCTTCAAAAGTTTTGCATTTAGTATATACATAATTCAATTAGGCTGTGATTTTCACTTTAAACCTAGCACTTCAATTCTTGTCACTTACACGCAAATATTCTGTTTGCATTTATAGGTCCAAGTAAGATTTCTCAATTTTCATACATCTTCTGTAGATTAAAGAAGATTCCCTTTTCAGTACACCGTTTATGTCAATAGCATCATACTGATAACGTTTTCGCTAGCTAATGCATGTAGTCGGATGTTTACAACGAATTGATACATTGTGATAAATTTACTGTTGTTCATCCACAGCAATTGAACATCTGCTTCTGTTTTGTCTCCCAAAGTTTAAACGGCGTCTAGCTGTTCTAATGACAGGGGGATTGATTATTCTGAGTGGTATTTCATCCCATTTTGACTATCCCTCTGGAAGGACACGTTAAGTGCATTTAATTGTGAATAAAATCAGACATTCTTCGGCCGTGTTTCTTGAAACGTTCAGTACATCTCCAGTGGCGGGTGTTATAAAATTGCTATATCCTATTAAAGCATGAGCTTACGGTCTCGGGTATTTAGTCTACTTTGGTTTTGAGCAGAACGTTTTGCTCAACTACATATGTAGTACACGTTCTACATGTGACCAGTTGTGTTGGTGCGTAAAAAATGGCAGTTTTCAATGCCCCTCACTGGAAAGACTGTACTGTGCGTTTTATTAACACAGCCGACGAATGTTTGACTCTATTCGTAACTGAATAGACCACGTGTGCCTAAACAGTTTCGTTTCGCAGGTCAGCTGTTGACGGTGGTTAAAGCCAAGCCTTCCGCCTACAGTCAACATCCAGCAGCCGATCGATCGGTGCAACCGAAAGCGATTTTGTCTAAGGGGTCATTTGTTTTTCGGCTTTAGCTTAACTTACCCCCTATGGTTCCGTCACTCTGGAAAAGTGCATAATCCAAACACTGGAGTTTACCAGGTCAGAACAACAGTGACAGTTGTTTCAAACTGTGTGCGCGCAAACGCGTTAAGTTAACCATGACCTTGACTTATTAGTTGGTCAGCTGCTGAGTTGGCAATTTCAGACAACTGCATGAAAGAACAAAGTCCGGGTGAGTTTGCAATTTGCGCATTTTGAGCTTTTTATCACTTTGAATGAGTATGTAGCCTTAAAAGGAAGACTTCGTTTATATTTACTTGGTGTAAAATCTAGGTAGTACACACGCAAAAATGGTTTGGCGACTTTGTGAGATGGTTAACGAATTTGCCGATATACTAAAACACCCTCGAAGTATATGAAAATAATGATTATGACCTCAGACAGCGACTTACATAGAGTAATTGCATATCTACGTTTACCTGCAATTAGAAGACAGTTAACATCAAGAGTGTTTCCTTGTATGTTCTATGGGCTACTAGTTACTGATCCTCGAATGCTAATCTTGCAATCTGTTTTAGTTTTATTCAGCTTATTACGTTTGAACTGCGCAAAAACTGTCGGGATGCTGCACATGGAAAAATAGTAGCAAATAGAAGCGGGATTAATATTTACGAAATTGTCGACAAATCCTTACAGACAAACCAAGATTAAAGTTTCTATCCATGTGCTGGCAATTACAACAGTCTAACAGAATGTACACAGTAGATATAGTTACCACGATAATAGGTGTTTTGCCACATGAGCACTGTAAAAGTCAAACTAGCTCGAAGATACAAATAGGAAGACGAGATACAAACAGACAGAAGTGACCAGACCAGTACGAATTCAGTCATTTGCTTCTTGCATCCAACTGATACTTAGACAATGCGTTGACAGGGACTTTATAGTGTGGTAGACTCGCCGGAATTCGGGCTTGACAGGCAATCTGAAAGCAGCTCGTGAGCAGCACGTGAGCGGTGTTTGAATAGGTTTTTCTAACTGGTAGTACAATGAGTCCTGCGTCATTCCCACTTTCCTTATCAGTAATTGATTATGTTGCATCAGGTTACTTCAACTGTCGTTACCTAAATTTAATGAACAGTAACAAAATGTAGTCTCTGAACAGACGTTTTTATAGACTGTCTCTCTAAGTTTACACTGTACACATTCTCTAAGATTCATAGTGCATAGGTATGGATAAGTGATGTCATTCTCAAAATTAACATTACATTTGTGGTACAGCTTTGGAGAGGTATGAAGTAATACTGTGACTGCTGAGTCACTCTTAAAGAAAGAACATAAAATCCGTCCTTACAGACTGTAATCCACTGTCGGCCAGTTTAGAAATGATGCTTCAAAGACACTCTCATCAAAATTTATCATTCCATATATCCAGAGATTAATTTGCTTAAGTAACTTTCACACTGGAAAATTTCATCATGCATCTAAAACTGCACTGCATCGCACTTGAGATAATTTTAATTCGAATGCTTAACTTAACAAGACTATTCCGAAAATCAACTTCCCATGCATTTTAGTAGCAATAAAATTGATTGTATGTTATATTTGTTTGGACGGACGTTGCTGATGGTTTTTGTAAATCACCTATTCCACAATACCACCCAAATCCACTTAGTAGACAAGTGACCAGAACAAGTTTCAGTCACAATTTTTTTTTGGATAATTTACAAACGTATTTCTGCAACAATCAGTTTTCATAGGAAACAGTCCAATAGAGTTTATTAGTAATCTAACACTCATCAAACATGACGATGAGTCAGTAGTTAGTGTAAAAATATATAACAAAATGTCAAACAGTCCATGTTGGTGATTCAGGTTGGTGGATTGACGACGCGAAGCATAAATATACTATTCACATTTATAGTTACAATTTTTGTTACTAGACGCGGAAATTCGAGTTCTCCAGTGTTGAATTTTGTTTGGTTTAGTTAGTACAATCCGTATTGGCTTCAGGCCAATCAGATGAGATGTGTTACCATCAACGAAACACGGTCCAGCGGATTGTCTTGGACAAAAGCAACTATGCTGTTTTGTGAAAACTCCTAAATATTCTTAGTAAATATTTATATGAAATTGTTAACCCCAAGAGAGTTTTGGTCGTGGATCACTCGCAAGCTTGACATTATGTGGTAACGAGTTAAATTCATATCAGTCTTTCAAAACATGTAAGAATGAATGCTACAGTTTGCTTTTGTCTCTAAAATGGCAAACACTGAAAGTCAGAAGGCGTTTTACAAAAGAAATAAATCGTCTCCAGAACATGAACTGATTTGGATCTTACGTTGTTTTTTGCTTGTTGCCAACTTCCTTCATGCACACAGCGTGTTGTATTGATCCGAAAATAGAGCTGATTTAAAACTGTACTCGGTTATGCACCAAGAAATATTCTATAGATAATTTTGATAAAAGAATGTGAAGTATTGTCAAGTTGCTTCAGAAACTTCCTAGATTTGTCACAACATTCTTAACATAAACGAGGCCACAGATCTTACATTTGTGAAAGGATTGTTTTATACGTACAAGCACATCTTGCTTAATAAGGAAAGGAAATACTATTTTTGACGGAGTTTTCCTCCAGCCCCTTGTTTCAATTGGGCGGTTAGATTTCCTGCATGATTTTTGTTTATTGACAAGATAGCAGAAAACTAAATAACCGATTTTATTAATCTCAGCGAATGGACGCACGTGACGATATTAACCAAATCCCTGAATACTCATTAGTAATCTAAAAAATAGCCCAGTAGGTTTAAGGAGATCGAAGGTTTCGACCTGTCTAGGAGGGCCTAATCAACGGGTTATCGATTGGAGTTAACAGACAGTAAGTGTGTCTCCTATCGAGACTATCGAGCAACCTGATCACTACTCACAAGCGTAAGTGGTTGGGCGTTCATACATGGTAAACACGTCCGCCTCGTGAAAGCGCGACCGAAGTTCTAATGTCAGCCGTGGCTAGGATATGCACTACTGACGAGCTTTAAAAAGAGCGAAACGCGTGTCTAGGGCTTGTTTTCGAATGAGGCCGGCTGGAATCTCTATCTGAGTGCGGAGGCTGCGATCAAGTGTGAGTGGTTTTTGACCTGAATTATTTCATGCGGCCCGAGTGAGAAACCCGCCCTGTGAGTCTTATAGTCTGTTTCATAAATGCAGTACTTTAATTTATGTAAATTGATTCATTGTTAATTCAACAGACAGACATGTTAGTCCAAACACAGTGCAACACAAAAACGGAACTGCTTATGGTCAGCCGTTTGCTGACAATTTAATTTACCGAACGGAATTTAGTTATAACACAGAATTTTGCAGGCAGGCATTTTACTTCAGAAAGCGCCAATGAGAACCTTGAAAATTATGTGGCCTGGCACTAAGACCTAGGAAAAAATGCATACATAAGTAAGGTGAATCCTTCGCAAACTTTCTATGACTAACCATGTCGATGGTATGAAACCGGGTCTCATAAATTTAACCAACCATATATTTTGACTGACATCCGTCGCTTTAGTAATACATCATTTACCACCTCCACTGAGCTCGCATAGGTATGTTGCATTGAGCCTGGTGATTAACTACCATAATCAGACTTGTTTTCTAAGCTCTTAACTTCAAGACTAAAGTGGACATGTTCAAGGGACTGAGAATTCGAAAATGTTGCCCAAATTAACCCCATATTTACCTTATTTTGGTGGAGGACTATAGCGCATCATAATGTTGATTCTGAACATCGGGGATTAGAACTTCAGGGAAAACTATACTTTAGAATTATATTCAAATTTTTATACGAAACCGTGTTCCACAGTTTTGGCAACTTCATTGCAGGTTTTAAAACAACACTAGTGTTTGCGTTCCTTGGGCGCTCTAGTGTGTTTAAAGTTTTCTGTTATCTAATCAGTTAACTAATGAGTATATAAGCTGATATATCACCTTCTGTTTGTAGAACTATTCAGCATGCGTCGATTTACACGATTGTACGTTACTAGACTACTCAGTGATTTATATTACTGAATAAGAGCTACGAACTAATAATCTTCATAGTGAAAGAAAGAATCATCCATCCACTGCCTTATAAAGGTGTGCCATCATAAACAATCATATGTTGGGGAAGATATGCAAGCTTGAAAAATGTCGTCTAGTGCTACCTCTAATGCAGACAATGTTATTGACTTAGGTTTTTTCAACTGGATAATACATTTAAGTTGCTATGAAAATTACTGCGTATCCGATTTGAATCAAACATTTTATAACAAGGATTATGGAGTAATCTATTCAGATGTAAACAATGATCTTAATAATGAACTTTTAAATTCCGAGAGAGAGGTGGTGAACCATGTGAGAAGAAAACTTGTGACAAACAAAAGACTCATGCTACGCATCAATGGCGCATCCTTCTGCACGCGCTGGCTGTTTACCAGAATATGGTTAGTGAGAAGATAATGTTCCCTAGTCTCTACCTGAGTCGTTTGAATCAATTTTCACTAAGAGCCGACAAGCTAATCGGTACACACAAATCCACTCGTGAACACACACTCATTCAAAGACAGGTAACAAACTTTTGCCAGGCAAATAAGAGCTATATTTTCACTTATCACTTTCCTGAACTGATCGATTAGTTCGCCGGTACCAATCGTACTTCTCCGAAGAAACAATGTGCAATCACGTGCATTTGACGAAACTTACTCAAGAATAGATGAGGAATTTGTGTGTGTATTTGATTGATCCTTTTTGTTATAGGCCAGTTAGTCGTTCTACCTTAAACTGCCATTTGGTCTTACCGAAAACTGTTTGTATTTCTTTTGGACCCTGTACAAACTAGCAAAGTAATGCACGCAAGCTGCATCCAGCATGATTATCTTTTCTGGACTGCTGGAGGGTTTTACGTTTGCTACGTGCTTACCGAAGTATTCACACCTTACTTGTCAGCGCTCTGGTGGCCTGGTTATAGGCGTCTACGGCGGAACGTCTTGTTGGACTGGAATGCCAGGTAAATACTAACAAGCCCACAGGTGAAATGCTGTTTCATGTTATTGAATGATAGTTCCGTGATAATGTCTAAAGTAGCAGCACCTCCTAGGTTTGTGATTTCGTTCGTGTACTTTTGTGATTTGTGGACGGGAGAATTCAAAAACAGCGTCAAAGTGAACAATATGCCAACACTGTGTAATGCATTTACAACGCAAAATTTTCAAGTTCCTGGCTCAGTCATGTAATCCGGCTGAGTGACCACATGGTGTGCACGGCATGCAGTTCCTGCTGCTGGTTTCAAGTCGACGGAAGCTTATATTTTTTGCACTCATTTTTCTTTATTGTGTTACTGGTAAAGAAGATTAATCAGTACAGTTTTCACCAGTTAAAATGAAATATTAACATTTTAACTAAAGCTGAGTAAAACTCACCGGATATTTGATCGGGCTATGAAAACTGACATATGTCATATCCACATACGAATCAACAAATCACGTTGAAAAAGCAGCACATTGTGGTCAAAACAGTCACCCACTAAAACACAAGGTCATGCTTGTGAGTTTGATTCACCGGTGCTGATGTTACCAGACAAGATTTTGCCGATGGTCACTGAGACCAGGGGTTTGTGGAAACTTTTCCTAATTCTTTCTGGGACTGGGGTGGATGTCCGTCCGTCTGAAGGTCAGCCACAAAAATCGCTGATCAATGTCAACCTTTGATAGAAGGAAACGGAAATCTGTGGAAAGCCATAGTTTGATTTTGCTTGGGAACATCCTACAGATTGGATAAACATACAGCCCATTTCATGTTCAGTTTGCCCTGGTTAAGCCCATGGTATACAGAATTTGAACTTGCATTGTTCACCTGCTCAAGCCAACTCTGCGCAACAGAGACCTCTGGGCATTCATGACCGGATTCAGATACCAGTAGGCAGCATAGGAGTTTCAATCTGGACGTATCTATCTAAGGGGCTCGTAATCTGCTGTGGGGAGTTGGTTTGGGATGGCCATTGATAACTATTGACACAATCCAATAAGCAACGACCTTCCATCAAGCACCGAGTGAAGTGTAGTCAAAGTACACTCCCAAATATGACTTTGTCCATATTCATGTAACAGTGTCAAAGCATTCGATCCAATTAATTACATAAATAGTTTCCCATCTATTTATGACTATAAATCCAGCATATGCACACGAAAAGGTGAACACGGTGCCAAACGAATAGGAGTGCCATTATCATTGCTAAACAACCAACAAAGTAAGATTGACCACATCTAAATTTAACCGTGTCCCGTAGCAAGATGGTCAGGCAACCTCATCGGCGCTCACAAAAGAATGTGATGGAGCGTTCAAATCTTAAATATATATAAATATATTGCATATCATATATATATTGTTAAACCTAATGTGAGGGCTGTGGCACAATGATCAAGTTGTTGTACCATGAATATATGACCGAATTTCAATTCTCCGTCGTAAAAAGTATACAGATTACAGATGAACTCTGACGAAACTGAAACTCCAGCCCAGTTTCTCTTTTTGACACTCTAACTGAAAGTCTTTAAAGATACGGAAGTTTCGAACAGACGTGAGTACCGTTCGCTCTGAATGTGAGACTGATGAATGAACGAAAAGTAAAGACTCATTCATTTGATTTCAGTATTCGCAGATTAACCAGTGACGGCTTAACCGACAGTTTCCATCAGTGGTCCCGACGATAGCAGCAACTACGGGCAGACCAACCAAGCCAAACAAAGAGTAGATAGCCAGGTGAAGCGAGGCCAAACAAGACTAATGAGTGGCCGTAGATTGGAGAGATAGTGAACAAGGGGCGGATTTAAAGTCATGAGTACTGAGGCTGAATTCTTACATTTGTAAATTCCATTCAAAATGCCTTTGTTTTCCGTTGCTCTGCTTAGTCTCCTAGAATAGTTAAGTAAAACCAGCAGCGGTAAGTAACTTTTGTTTATTTCCCGTGAAGTGCATGAAAATACCCAAAAATGTTGGTGCACATTTTCGGTTCAACAGGCAGACGAAGTTAGGTTTCACCAAAAAAGCACTTGCTGTGAGCGGTTTGTCATAGTTGCGAAACTGGAATTTCTAATTGTGAGTAATGTGCTTTACTGTAGGAAACTAAGCAAAATTCACACAAATTAACGATGAACACGATTATTTACTAGTTTTCCTCTAACATCCCAACGGGTATCACAGCGAAGGCTGATGCGGCCACGTTCCACTCCGTAACCTTTAAGTGGTGCTACATTTTTACAGATTTCACAAGAGAGTATCTCGGTATGGAATGATGTGAAAAATAAGGCGTATTCTGTATTGGGAACCTTGTGACTTTGATAGGATAACACATCAACCCCCGCCCACATAAAGCATTTCAGTCCTTGCGGGCAACAGGCCAAACCAAAACCATGACATAAACTGGCAAAGCATTCTTGTTCGCTGTCAAAGCGTTTACTGCGTGCAAATATCCATTGGAGGAAAGTAGTAAGTTGAACGACTAAACAAAACGTGGAATAAAATTATACCTGGTTGGCCATCCACAACGAGAGAATCTGGGGCTAGAAAAAACAAACGTAGCCACAGCGTCAGATGAAACGACTGAGCAGTCGCAAATACGGTTTGTCTTTTTTGCGAAACGTTTACAGTTTCTTGCTGGCTGAAAATAGCTGGTTTCTTTTTATAGCGATTTTACACGCAAGATTGAGTAGTGAGTGGAAACAGACTTTTTAAGTGACCAAGGAATATCGGAAGTGGATGAAGATGGCATACGTTTATCCAAAACGCTACAGTGCAGAACACCCGTTGGTATAATCGATTCAATAGGGCAAACATTCTTGGAAGTGAAAGACAATCACCATGAATTTTCAGGTATTTTTTGCACAATAGCAATAAACGAAGCAGAATAGTTTTCTCTAAAAAGTAGAATAAATCTGCAACAAATTTCATTCGGTTTCAAGTTCGTTTCTTGAACTTTATACATCGGTCTCAGCCATGACGTTCCCTTACACTACAAGAATTGTGATTGTTTCAAATCTTTGGAGTCACCAGTCACTTATGAGCTGCTGCTGTAGGTCACCAGCGTCATACTGCAGAAGCTCAAACGATTATGTGACGACTAGTTCAATTTGCTAATGGCTCAGATAGAGTTACTGAATGTTTGTTGCCTCTTCCAACAAGCATTATTCTCTATCAGGTAAAGGTTTGGGCACCTAAAACACAGTGGGGTAGTTGGGTAGACCAGTCCTCATGCGAAAATTCCAGGGGTGGTTTTGTAGTTCAGCTGGCAGGTCAAATATTATATAGGTGCCTGCAATTCCTGACGCGTAATTCCGGCTGGAGGTCAGGTTTTTCACGAATCAGTTGATTCACACTCAACAAAATTGCCATACTATTCACCAATAACCTTGGACTTTTCTGTCGTTCTACTTTGTGATGGTGGGAACAGTGTGCTGAGCATTGATGAGGGGCCAGGGATTCTGTTCAAAGCAAGCTTCACGTCAGTGGTAGTGTGTCGCAGTCAGCTTAGTGTGTGAATGGTTTTGGCCGGTTTATTTCAAAAGGAAACATTTTTATGTAACTTCGTTCATATTTAACGCGGAGGAGCACTGTACATTCTACTCAATTATTTGCGAGATTAGATCTAATGAAATTTAGTCAAGTGACTCTACACTGAGCATAAATCAACGATAACATTCACGAGTTTCTGTGAAAGAACTAGCCATCAGTTGACAATATTGCTAAACTACAGTAGATAAGTTTAGTGACTACCTGTCTACTTTTTTCCCACTGACTGAAACGCTGTTTTTATCTGGCCGGATCGTTCCTGTTCTAACCCACCGACGCTTGTTGGATAGACTGTCTTTTGCACGTGTCCGTCGAATCTACTTGCTAAACTTCCGCACCGTTCGAGTTTCTTGCCCCATGTGACGGCTGGCTGGCTTAACGCTTGATGAATAACTCAAGTTTGCATCCGCTTCAGCAATGCCTTAGCTGGCATAACAGCGATAGAGCATACGTCGGTTTTTACTGATAGTCCTCGCTTTGATAGTGCGCCCTCATGTGAGCGTGAGTGACAGTACTTTACCGCCTCATCTAATGCATCGGTCTAGTCTAGGTCAAGCGTTTTTGAATCCCGCATGATTGCTCAGCGTGGAGTTGAACCCCACAGCAGTGCTACACACGTAGCATTCAAGGTCAGTCAGGAATTTTCATGACTACAAAACAACTGTTAACGCAATTCATGCTAGGTGGTTAACTGAAGTAGTAAGCAGTTGTTATTATTCATGCATTTATTCCAAAAATGGAGCGCTAAACAGTTGTAGTTCACAGCAGCCACCTCACCGTGACTGATATTTTACTTGACTAAGTGGGAACACATGGGAATTAGAACAGAGGGAGTGTTTCCATTTGCGTCACCATGATGAGGATAGATTGACCTCCGTTGAATGGTCGACTACATCAGAGACAGAATGTAACCCATGAGTTATTTGACAAGGAACTTATAGCACTTAGTATTGTGAACTATTTCATGAACAGAAATACACTAACTTTTGTTAATATCAACTGATCGTCCTACTCAGTGATGCATTCTAATCACCCAATTCTACAACTATGTTAATATGCATCAAAATTGAACAAGTTCTTTGTCCTATTTGCGGCTTACGAACACTTCATGGTTACGACGGCATCTTGACTAATCTGGCAGTTTGATAACTCTGGCTTTCTACTGCAGTGTTAGATACAGTTTCAAAAACAATCAAATGGGGTACTTAGTCCGATATCTGATGCACAGCTCCACGCCCAACTATCCTACTTAGACTCAAGGTAGCTTGTCTCGATACGTGTCGGCAAGTACACCTTCGGGAATATTTAGCGTGCTCATCAATGGGGCATTCCTTAAGTCTCAGAAGCCGGCTTACAACAAATGAAAGAGCTGGAAGGCATTGACCTCCATGTGAATACAGTGAACCATTGTAAGTGGTGCATAAACAACATAACCGCACTGTGAACTACGATTGTTTGAAAACACGTGAAAGTTATATTGACCGTAGAAGCAATGGAACCCGCAGCGGATATAATCAGAATATCAGCCATCAACAACATCGGACACGGAGCTGATGGCTTTTATCTCTCAGCTGACTTGCCCCCTCTGACGGCCATTTAAATTGACCACTGAATGAGCCAACCAGTAGCAGTCACCACCTTTAGAGGTCCAATCTGACTCTCTTCCGCCTTTTGTATTTTCATATCAGACTGTCAGTAATTATTGAACTGGCCAGTTGACCATCATGCGTTCTCGGAACTCAGTGCTTTAATCAACGGTATATTGATCCTTCTGAGCTGGCACTACCTATTACTTTTATTCACTTGTAGTTGTCTACATTTAGTCTGGTCTGATTAACCTCCATGTCAGATGTGAAAGACCCATAATAATCACAAATATCGATTTGAAGACAGTTGACGTCAGGAAATAATTTACTTTATTTATTTCTTAGTAATGTCGTACAAAAGTATTTGCAATATTGTAGTTTTTGAACCTATCACCTGGTAAAGTAAATTTTGATTGACCGATTAAATGGAATTCATTCGAGACTTACGGATTCCACATCACCTTCTAACACAATTCTTTTCCTTCTCAGGATGACCTCAACTGTGCATGCTACCCTGATCTGTTTGGCAAGTTCCTGGTGTTTGGCTTACCACACTAATCTATGGACAAACAAGCTTTTGTAAGTTGATTTCCTCTTACTGACTGCAAAAGTTTTTTGAGACATTTTTAAGTTATCAGTTTTTTATGACTTTTCAAACGTTTCCCATCGTCATCTATCAGAAAAGTGATGGCACTTGGTTATTCCCGGTCGTCTATGTTTTGACTTGTGATCTCATTGGTAACCTCCGGTTCAGTAGGTTGACCTGCGATGCAATAGACTATCGGGTGTTCCTAGAAACCAGACTCGTACCTATTATCATAAAGTTATGGTCCACTTGACACTGATGAACTGTCGCAATCTGTAGATACTGAATTACAAACATTGCCTGAGTAATATCTCCAACCATCTGCTTATGTTTGACGGAACTATTTACCCATCAAACTTCGTAGTGGACAACCACAATGATGATGGGATAACATTATCATCAGTCAAAATATTTACAAGTATAGAAGATAAATTGAAAATTAGCTGTCCGTTTTATCACTTCCCAAAAAGTGGATTATTTTATGGTCTATCAGTAACCGTTGATTGACATTACATCTATACAGCTAATCTGACACAAGTTATGAATAACTTTGTCGAATGCTATCATGTGATTATATAAAGAGAATCATAGTTTGGATTGTTACCTTTTCTTATGGTCCAAGAAGATCTGTATCTTGAAGTTAATCTATATTGCCTATTACTTGAACTCCACAATGTTGGGGAAGTACATATGAAATCCACGTCAGTTTACTAGTAACACAAATCAACCGACATAGTGATCTTTCGGCCATGTGCCTACCTAGCACAGACTACCTTCCCGAGTACATGTGTGTAGTGAGACACCATCCCAATTCAGATACTAGGAAAAGGTTTACAATACGACTTACTGCAAACAAATATCCCATGCGATTCATTCACTATTCATCACTTGTTGAGTTCATCTTCGACAGACAGGACAACCACATATCTATAACAATAAGCAAACAATTCGTGGGATACTAATTACGATGTGAAGTTAGTGTGCTCACTCTCAAAATGTTTAGAGTGATGACAAGATTGCATTCAGGCGAATCAGCCTGGTCGGAGATGCATCAAATTTGACGTAAGCCACCACGACTAAGACATCATATGGACCTCTTCGATGGTATATCAACCCTCAGTTATGTAAACATTAATTACAACTAAGTCTGAAGTGTATTCCGAAGATAACCGTATTGGTCGAAGGTACATAGTTGCATGAAATTCTTCGGATTACCGACTTATTTTTATCAGAACACAATTGATCGCAGCTGTCGCATTCCCATAGACTATCCAGACGACCCCTTTCGAAAAGAAGCACTAGGCTCGAGTTTCGCTCTCATTAGAGCTCGTCAGTAGTGCATATCATCGCCACTGCCGTGACTCGAACTAGTGGCGAGGATAGGCACCACTGACGAGCTCTAATGAGAGCGAAACTCGAGTCTAGTGCCTCTTTTCGAAAGGACCCGGCTGGATAGTCTATGGGAATGCGACAGCTGTGATCAATTGTGGGTGATATTCAAATTGAAATAAACGAAATCCCCAACTACTCATCAGTAATCTAAAACTTAGAAGTTTAAAAGTAAACAAACCCTTTCCCAAGAAAACTTAAAAGGATGAAATTGGAAGACAGATTCCAGGCTGACGATATCGTCTTATACAGTCTTATCACCCATAAAGCAAACAATCAGTCGAGATATGTGTGTGTAGCATATTGAAGTCTAACCAAATTCGGGTTGAAACAGTTTAGTTCATATGGTTCTGACATCCATTTAAGGCTAAACGCAACTGTACTGTAAACAGGTAGGCTCACAAGGATTTTAAATTCATTAATAATTTGTTCGTTGAACTTTAAGAATTGCTGTTTTTCATGACGACCCATATTACTGAGTTGGTCGTCAGGCTTATTACGAGGACAGGTTGTCAACAGATGCTTGCACTAGTGATATTTGTTTCTCGTTAGGCCATACAGCAGCTTAACTATTCATAAGCATTTTTACTAACCGTTATAAGGGAATATCCCTTAGTACGCCCAACACCTATCTATTAGGCAGGAGCACACACGGGTAAACGACCCTTTATTGCTGACATCAAGCGGTGTTATTCACGATGCTCCACTGCGTTCAGATATATATGATAAGATAACTGTCGAATAAAGTGATCTGGTCTAGTGTTTGAATCTAATTCAACCTGGAATAAAAGTGTGCCTAGCAGCATGATTTATAGTTGACTGCATTTCTGTGACCAGCTGGTATTTGTCCCATTGTTGTTCCTTGGCTAAAAACTGGCGCTCATTTTCCGTATAGTGGTGACTATTGCACATTGTTCTGTGTGTAGGGCAGGTTTTTCCAGGTTGCTTTTATTCTCCCTGAAGGTAACGACTTACGCAAGCTTCACTACAGTCTATATTTTGAATATTGTGCATACTATCGAAATAAGTGAAGTTGGAAAGGTGGAGTCAGATTATTTGTCTGTTAAGACGAACTGTAGCACAAGAACCGGTATTATACAGGGTAACGAACAATTGGGAACCATGCAGGCACACTAGTTCCTTATCAAATTAAGAGCAAACAAAAGATCAACTCATCTTATTCGACAGCGACCACATCATGCTTACATGAACACAGTGGAACATCGTGAACAGCATAGCAAGATGGACGTCCGTTTGCACACATGTTCTCGTGTACCGTGAGCGTTCTGCAGAAAACCGCTCGCCTTGCTGGGACGATTGTGTGCGAGACTTGACGTCATCCTGTGTAAAGTTGTACGTCGGTTGCACTACATATTGCTTAGACATTACAGGGTACCCAGAATCAGTAAGCGAAGGGAGCATTCACAAAATCAAATGTGCTCAGTGACTTTGCCGTTTTTAGTATTGGGTGAACATTGCCAACTGTAACCGAAATCACCACGGTATTGGACACTTGCCTTAATAAATGGTGATGAAAGTAGACGGAAACGGCTATAATGGGGATCCCGTATGGGCACCTAAGATTGCTTGAGGTTGACTTACAACTTAGGTGTAATCAAGCTGATTTAACTGCGGTATATTCATCACTCATCTTGACGCTTGAAGTCGTATGTTGTTTTACGTTGACCTGTGTTTAGTAATGTGTTAGGTTATCACTGGTATAGTTAGAGTAATTTTGTAACTCGCGTGGAACTTAGGAACAGTACATCATGTTTCGGAGGCTGAAGATACGACGAGTCTAAAAGATTGTGAATTGTTGCGTTCGGTGATCATGTGTAAGTGTGAGCCCTATATAAACGCCAGATACTGCATTCGACTACCACGTCTGATGTGACTATCCTAACGGGAGTTATACACCAATAATTTTGTTAACGGCGACGTGTACCTCTCAACTGGTGAGATCGTTTAATCTCATGTCTTGTGACGTTTAATTGATTTTGTTCCGCCTTATATCCGTTTGGCCACGATAAGCTACCAGCTTACACGTTTTGCAGCTAATGGGAGCGGTATGAATGAGTGACTAATTTTGCAGTCTACTTCTTCGCGTTTATCTGTATCGACATGTTGTAGTCTACAGGTCAAACTGTCTGAGACAATAGTGTGAGAACAACGTCCTCTTCATAAACAGGTGTACTGACAATACTGATTAACAGGGTGGCTGAGGCGAGCTGAAGTCAGCTGATAACCCAACAAACCAGTGTTTCCCTTGCACACTACTAGGCTACCTGTAACCTAGGTCAGTAAATGAATCGTATGTTAACTGCCACTTACTATATTCACCAGTTTTCCCGAAAATATCAAAACATACATAATGGTATATAAGAAAGAACGCTGGAGAGCAATATAAATGGTAGCGGGCCATGCTAGTCGAAATATGCACTAACGAACCCATCGTTGTGACAACAATAGAATGTGCGAAGTAGCATCCCTGGTCACACAATACTGGCATATACTACAGGTCAAACCGGCAGTTTACGTTATTTACTTCACTAGCGTACACTCAATTTTCATAACATTCAAAGTATACGTGAACTTTGCCGCTCAGCTGAATCAGCTCGTTTAAAAACAACTAACGATCAATTTTTCATTGCGTTCAGAATGAATGTATGTGCGATTAAATAACCTGATCCATCTTCATGGTTAACATTTCATACAAATTCCATTGCTTTTATTTTCATATTAACAGCAGTTTTATGAATGGTGCAAGCGTGCACGAAATAAAACCGTATGGTGATATGTCTTTTTAACGTCACCTTCAGCAAGAAGGGTAAATTTCTATTTTTTCAACTTAATCCTTTTTTATGACTATCACACATTGGAAATCGTAGTAGGTGAAGAATAACAGAAGCCCAAACACACTTAATTACAGGCATATTATACTTTCAACTGAATCTTGTAAGTACTGTTGGCGTTGCTTTGCAACGATCAATAAGAAGAGTGTGAATTGAGTCAGGTGGAAGCATTGCAGGAATGCGAGTATTGCAAAACTACTTAGTTGGTTTTGATGAGACTGGTGCATATTATTATATCCAAACAAAAGATTTGTATACCCAAAATTGTAATCAGAGTTTCGATCAAACATCAAGAGGAACGAGGGGCAACCTAGACATTGCGAAAATGTGCGTATGTTCACGGAACAGGTTATACCAGGTTTGAAAAGGCTTCAAACATAGGGTGAAAATATCATTTTATATTCTGAAGATTTTGGTAAACTCAGTGGGTGGGAATTCTAATACCATCGCCCGAAATTAAATCTCATTCATCTGTGCACAGATCGAAGAATAGCCCAAACTAAATCTGATGAGGATACAACATTTCAAAGTCGTGGAATTAACTGATGACGTGAGTTCAAAAATAAGGCATAGAAACATCTATAAGCGACTGGTGACAACAGCTAAGGATCGCGTCTTTTGACTAGAATTGCAACCGAACAAGTGACTACGAACTGTTCCGTACTTTTCAGTCATTAGCCCCTGATTGAAATACAGGCTTATATCAAGGGATACCGATGTCAGTTTTGTTACTGTCAGCCAGTACTAAGAGGTTATGGTCGAATTTGTTTTGTGATTAACGCTTTACACACTATTAGCATTGTAGAACACACTGCGCCCGCATTGATTTTTGTACAGAACGTGTAGTTTCTTAGAAGATGGCGATGACATTTGAGCCCGGGGTATTTCGGATAGGAGCAGTACTGTCACATAAACTAATCGCCAGATGTCTACAGACGACACTATATTAGTAACTTAACGCCAGTACTTTTACCAAACGGAATCGAATTTTCATCTAGTCTGAACGGTCTAGTAGTATCAGTTTTCATGTACCGAGAGGGATAGCCGTATTCTTTGGGTAGATGCCACGAGGTTAATTGGTTTGAATTCCGGCATACTGGCAAAACAGTTGGTCGCAGTTTGTCTGAATTGTATTAGTACTGGACCACATTTTTACTCAATCGCATTTTTAGTTATTGAAATATAACTGTAGTTAAGTCCACTTATAGTTACAAAGCATCAGTCATTGTAGTAATCCAGTTTACCATCCACGAATTTGTCTCGTACATGGAGATTCAGGTGACATACTGAGAATTCTGTGGTAAGGTTGGAATTTCGTAAAGATGCAGCAACATAACACTACTGAACCTACAAAAGTAACATATTCCAGATATTTTGCAAAATAACGTATCGTTATCACCAAATTCAAGTCGAAACATAACACCATCTATGAATATGTTAGTCTGCCAAAGTCAGCCTTCGGGTTTAACCGAAAACACGGCGAAAACAAAACAGATAGTTGTGTTATAAATCAAGCATTAGCGAAACAAAGAGAACCTGACGTGCTTACTGACGGGTAAGCTGTACTTTACAATCTTGAAGGGTAATGTACCCTGTGATATGACCGACCAGCTTTACAGTTGGGGATTATGGCCAATGGAGAACAAAATAAATGGAACCTTCAGTAGTCTGTTTAGCCAAGTTAAAAATACCTGTGAGTTTTAAAACAGATGGATCGGAAAACAAGGTGTTCCGTATGAATGGAAAGTGGTTTAGATTGTTTGCTTTCGTGACCTAGACTCAGAATTCAAAAGTTAGGCTGAAATAGGGTTAGATCTAAGTAACGAACGTTTTTGAGTTGAGATCCACGTTAAACGAGAGGTGGTCCATGTGCTCTTGGTTCCTTAGAAATGTTTCTCGGATTTTCCAAACACAACTGGTCCAGGTATTGACGTCTTTTGAAACGGAGTTTGCACGTACGTCTTGGTTTAAGTGCAGCTTCACGCAAAATTAAAGTTCAATGTTTTCTTCAACTTAACATAGGTAAGCAATATGTGCTTTGTTTGTGTGGTACGTTCGAACGTGACCACTTCTAACAAAAGTTTGTTAATATTGTACATGTGTCGTCACCTCCTTTCCATAGCTACATTATTATCAGTCTCAACTTACAGGAGTTTTCTTCTGTGTGGTTGTGGATCCAAGAACATATGGGTACCTATCTTAACTGCTCTAGATTCTGCTCAGGGTAGTCCACAGACGAAGGTTTAGCCATGAAGATTTCAATTATACTTGGCTGATTGCTGACCACTGTCAGTGAGTCTAGTCTGCCCATCGTATGCCTGATCACTTATGCACTCATTTGGTGGAGAATAGTAGATCTGAGGACAGAATTGCAGTGTAAACCTACTGCTATCTGTACCGAAATTAGAACATACCGTGAGCCAGCTGTTTTCTACTGAGAGTTTACCGAGACAGGGAGTTAAAGTGAGCCACAATAGTTATACCTCAGTATAACAGCTTAGCTTACCCTATGCGCTCACATCGATCATATACGTATGAGAAAGTGTTATTTGAAAAAATGTACTAAATAGCATTCTTATATAGACAAAACTTACTTACTACTCACGACTTATAAGTAGTTTGCAAAATGTACTCTAGTGATCTGTGCTCTCCTACATCGTTGCACTGTGGAAGAGGAACGTGTGGTTCAAAATGTAAGTTTTATCTACCTAAAGAAAATGAAATAAAAAACCGTTTTCTATTGAAACTATTTTGTAGCTACTTTTGAGTTCACATGACACTAGCTACGCGCTTATTCCCGTTTGTACATCGTTTATCTTATTCCTGTTATAATACAGCGGAACCGACTACCTGAGCCAAGCCTGTCTATGCTTATCATGTGGGTACATGATTTACGGTGAGATACTTTTCATCCATTGTTCTCCTCAGTCATTGAAATGAGATCATATTATTGCCTTCTGTGTTACTGATCCTAATCAGCATATACATATAGTAACACAGCAGAAAAATCACGTCTTCTGGATCAGATTTATTTGATTACTAAATCATAGGAAATGCATCAATGGCATTTACTTAGACAGAAATTGGATAAACGAGTATGAATGGTAGCAGGCTGGACGGATATTTAGCACACATCGGCAAGTTACGACTCATGAGCAGAAACTCAGGATAAAACGACCGATGGCGGCTTCCATACAAATTCATCAAGGGAATGCATCAAAGAGGTACCGTGTTAAAGTATCAGTACTCATCTTGTTAAATACATCCAGTCTTGTGATGTTACTGTATGACACTGTCAGTAGGAAAGTATGGCGGTAGCGCTACATGAACCATTGAGGTTAATGTGACTACTTTTATCGAACTAAAAGGTATCATGTTTATAACCAAATGCCCTTGAATGTCAGTTTGTTTTAATCATATAGCTTTTCGGGGTTTGATAACACATACAAACGATATATTCTAGCCTCTCAGAGACTTCCCATCAGTTTAACTCACCTTTCAAATAAATTGCAACCACATTAAGTAAATAACTTACCAGGGTCTGGCAGCTAACTCACATGTCCAACAGTTTGATTGCACAATTTGCTACTTCCATAATGTGTATGATGTTTCAGTTCAGGGCTACCCAGCAGGTGTCTCTTCTTGCCATAGTCGTGTCTACACGTTGCACTCGATTTACACCAACTGAAAGTTAGGTATTATTGTTATTTATAAGGGTGGATAGCGTGAATGGCTAACCAACACTGGGTGTAGGGAAATAGTTTTGGATACGTATTACCCCATTAGCGGTGTGGCCAAGAAAGACTTCGATCTGGAAATTGATTTAGAACAGGACAGGACTAACTAGGGGTGACAAAATACGTCATCTTAGCCATATGCCCAATTCCAGGCGGCTGAGGTGTCATAGCATCCGTTGCTAGTTGTACGGAGCTAAGCCATTTGTTAAGTATTTCACGTCAAACGCATAGTTATACCTAGTTTATGACGTCATTCGCTCATAGCGCCTCCATTTTATAACTGGAACTTTTATAAGTAACCAACTAAAAACCCGTTATTAGCTATCGAGCCATACTTCCATAATGGTGGTATTTATTGAATAATTCTCCCACAATAAACTGCCACTGTGGCCATGCAGGGAAAGTGATGCAGCAAGCCAGTAGTGAAGTGATGAGTGTTCAGCACTGAGGGTTTAAAATTTCAGTCGAAGTAGATGTTTGCAATATGTATGGTCGCCAACTAGCCGGTGCATTTAGGGCATTCATGTGATAGGCCAAGCAATCACCGGGCAATGAGACAAGATGCAAAGGCCATGGGGAGCTGGCAGTTTTTTTAATGCAAATTTGTCAGTGAATATTGGCAGGGTAGAGAAGTACGGTGGCAGCAGAAGGCTTGGTTACACCTAATCTAACAACAGCGACACTATCCTCGAGACTGAGAAGGGAACTTATTTCTACCAAAACCTCTGCAAGCTGTTATTACAAACTGTGCTATCGAAAACGTCGTCTGACAGTCATTCGAAAGTGCTTGACTTGCCAATATTCCTAGATCTTTTCCAGGCTTACTAGGAAAATCACTACAGCGTGCCATATAAATGTAGATGAAAAATTATGGGGCTTCAAACAGGTGGGTATGTTGATGAATTTTTGAGATAGGAAGTGATATAAATCAAGATTTTGTGTGCAGTGAAGTGGATGCCGTAGAACTGCTTTCATTCATCGTTTGATTTGCATACAACTACGTTGTGTATCGTTTTGCGCAGTGCATGCGTGCGTTAGGTGGTCGATTGATTACCTGTTGCGTAGTGGGACGGGCCAGTCACATCGTTCTAAAGTCTGAGAGACCGCACACAATTAAGGTAAACAAACCTATGTTCGTATTATTCTCCAAGCTCAAACATTTTAAAGATACAAGTAGACACTGGAAGGCATTTTACTCTAAAGAATGTCCAACGAAGCGTCGTTGTTCACTAGACTCTAGACATCACCTTTTTGTTTTGTTTCATGTGTCCTAGATATGGTTACCATGACGTTCTACACAAAAGGCTTCCCTCTGTTTACCTACCTCATCCATCATGCTATCGTGGTCTTTGGTAGTTGGATGATACTTGTGAGTTGATGGATAATACCGGTTTCATCCAAATGTTGTTATTATTATCCATATACCGAATCGTGAATAAACGTGTTAGCTCTGAAATCAAAGTGAAGGTTGCTCCAAAATATAGTGCTTCCCTTCACTTTGCACAAAATGTTCATGAAACGTTTGGTAAATTTTAGGGTTTCGAAAGTCAACGTTTAAGTACTGTTCGGTAAATACGTTTCGGAAGTGAATGAGAGTGAAAATCGAAATGTTCTAACAATCGGTATCAGTACACATACTTCCATACACTTTACAACCAGCATCTCCTGAGTAGAACAAGAACACCGAGATATAGTCACGTAAAAATATATACATATACACAAGTATATTTACATATATATGCTTGTGTATGAAATATGTAGATAGTAGAATCTGTTAAGATCCACGGTTGAAAGTAGACTTTTAGGGCAGCTGTAATCCTCGTGAATCTGAAAGAACGAAACAGAATGTTAAACGTTTATTGATGTCAGACTGGTTCTTTTCACAAATAAATAAGAAACAAAAATGTACGATTTACAACCAAGTGACATTTGTGGACAGAAATGAACCCGTGGCAACTGATAAAGGAACAGTAGCACAAACCGTCAAATTGAGCGGTGTAAAATCAAACAAATCAGAGATCGTCATGCCAATACGGACGACGTTATGAGAGAATACAGCTACTACTAGATACGTTTAAGACCCTAAGTGTGGGAGTGTGGCGTGGTAGACAATTCATAGGCATCTCGTCTGGCGCTCGGGAGTTCGAGTCCCGGGGTCGATGTTTTGTCAACACATTGCTCGTAAAAATGACAGTAGTTTTTGGCTCTGGACAGAATCAACGTGGATAATAGTATATGTATCATGTCGTGTCGTAATGCAGTGGGTCATACAATCCTAATATATTCATGTGTACATGATAAGTTATCAAACATAGCAAAATGATACACTGTTAATTTGTAGCAGCGGCAACAAAATGTGGTTCTTTCTCAGTTATACGGTGTGTTCGCTTCACTTAGGACAGATGAGTACAACCATCGATATATAAATATATACCCTGTGTTGATTAGTGTAGGGTTTCAGTTTATGTCATAATCTGAAAAACTACTCCAAATGTTAGGACCTTTCGTACTCAGATTCTCTTAGAACGAATTAGGTTCTTAGCGAAATTAATCTTCTATTTTAAACAAGTCATGTTTTTCCCCTGAATAATTTAATTCCGGATGTTGTTTTTATCTTTACATTAATGAAGCTGAAATTCCAGCTTTCGACAGGTTTCCCTGATCACACACACTCGGTCAGACAGTCAATGTCACCTGTCACAACATACAAACGAATAGTGACAGAACATAAAGTACTTGCCGGAACCGGGAGCACGGGTGAAACGCAACAGTATATTCAAGAAAATCTTAGCGACATTCTTGACCGTGTTGGAGTAAAACGTCCACACAATATATGGGGTTAAGTGGAATAACGAATAAGCCCTCATCCTATCGGCCATTTCTAATCAAACCCTACCCAGTTGTTTGTTGATGGCTACGGAGGTAAAATATAAGCAGCCTGATGTCTACTTGGTGTAAATGATTATAACTGTTTGTAAAAATGGGTTATGGAATAAGAGAAATGACAGTTATACACAGTTCAACCTCTTAAAGTCGGATCAATCTGATATGTCTAAAAATGCCAGATGATTGTATGTTCAGTTATATTCATTTACCCGCAATGCTGAATGGTTGCGATGTGAAGAAGATGAGAGAATAATAGATCAATCCACTGTTTTTCTACACAACCATTTTCTTCTGTCACAGTTTTACTGCAATCGAAACCGGCAACTAGATTTTTGTTTTTCATCTGTCCAGTCATCAGTCAGTCGTTTGTGACACTCTGAATATCTTCTTAGTCTCTACTTCTTCTCGTATACCCTTGTAAAACTAATTAGGCAATGGGTAGAATACACACCCCTAACTGATGACGCCTCGGGGTAAGGCATCTCTGATTTTCTAGTAGACTTTTCTCGAGTGGCTGTACGTACGGTAGACTGGCCTCTAGGTTCTTCTCTTACACACAAACGCTTTCGTTCCTCGTCGCTAAAATTTCGTTTTGACTGCACTCGAGGCACACAACTCAGTTCTGTTCCTTACACCTTCAGTAATGCAATAATAATATCTTGAATTCCATATTTCTTTCACGTCATCATCTATTAGAAAAGATTATTTTCACGTCGAACTGATCAACTTGAAAGTATCTGTTCATTTATCTTTTCACCTCCCCTTCCTTGGTTTCCTTGGCCCTCTTGAAAGTCATTCATATTATTCGCTTTTACTTTCCGTAACCTATTCTTACCTGTACTCGTAGGAAAGACCGCCGTTTTCAGATTGCTCACTAGCTGTTTGTCTTGATAGGAGGTAAAACTATACCGTTTATCTGTACAAATTGTCACCTTTGGTTTAAACATTGTTGTTCTTCCTCTATTAACACAGGTTAATCAATTGGGCATGTTTTATATACACTACAAACTGTTGACGGAGTTGTCGACACCGTTGCTTAATTTGAGGTAAGCTATCTCTTCTTCTGTAATCCGCACAGTTCGTCTAAGCGATTACACTGCGTCTTTTTGAAATAAAATCTTTGTTTACCAATTCTAGCCAATTGGGTGTAGAGCAAGAAGAACATTCATGAGCTGCAGATTAAACAGATCATGCAAATAATAACTTTTCAAAATGGGACGCCCTGTTGTATCAGAGTCAACTCCCACACATATGTGGAATTTTTCCGTTGCGGTTGGGGAATTTAATCTACACAAATCAAACACCACTCAGAGTCAGGTAGAAATTTCAGTTGATCTTTTTTAAGGAGAAGTACGAGACTTGTGTCTAACTCCGAATAGAGGTAGTCCGTGGAGCATATCCTTGTAATTATTCACTGGACGACCGTGTTGATCACTGTGTCCGTAACCCTGCAGTATGCAGAAACGAATTAACATGTGAAACTGCTGAGTCGTATTTTTACTCAAACGAAGTTTGCCGTGTTAAGTTTGTTTGAATTTGTCTGCGCACACAATAGAGTTCTAGTTATGCAGAAAATGTGTTTAATTTGGCTGCCGTTCACCTCATAGGATAAAAAATTCTACCTGTAATATGATTCTCATTTCGGGAGGACTTGCTGTATAATTTATAGGAAAAAGCAAACAATTAAATTATAAGTGAATTACTCAACCCATTTCGTTCTCATGAAGCTTATTGATTTGACCGTTGACAACGCTCAAACTCCGGTTGTTGCAATCGTCTATAATGTGTTCATTTCAAGATTACTCCAAACCTTCTGCTAAAGAACTTCATAGAAGTGATGGCATAATAAGAGGAGTTAAGACTCATAGAATTTAGGAAGTTACATAATTTGTTTGGTAAACTTGCTATAACTCGTTTGGGCTTATAACAACAAGGTTGTGCGCTTCGTTCAATTATATCTGTTGACATCGTCGTTCTCACGTGGCTGTGGTATTATGTCGCAAACTGACAGTTCAAGGTACTGCGTATAGTGCTGCCCACGCTGTCAGAAAGACTGTGTGCTGATGCAAAGGCCCCTTTCACACGAATTGCCAAAGATTTCCAAAACTTGCCACAGCATGATGAATAAGTACGTCGATATCTGCTGAGTCTGTTACTTATGTGGTAATGCTCAGCCGTGGTAATCAAACATTCAGATCCTGTTTGTATTAGAGAAAACCTAGCCAGATTAGGACATTCGATTTACTCGACTACCAAGTCAGAGCGGTGATGTAAACACACCATCATTTCTCACACGTTTGCTGTGGAGCAAACATACATACCTCAAATGTAACGGCCAAGGACCATTCTACCCTGTCAGTTGAATCTACACGGAGTCCAAGACGGCTTATTTTGCTTGCTCACGCTGCTTGAAAGGACTATTACTGGGAGATGACCACTAGTGTAAAATCGTGGATTTCAACATTTGGTGACTGAATCACATTGGGGTGCTTTCGTATCAAATTACATCCATAAACGCTGGTTTTGTGTCCTGTTAGTTCTGTGCCTATAAGATAGTTAAAAAATCTGGATTTGGTGGGTATCTACTTCATCGACTCTTAAGACTGCAGCAGTAATGATTGGACTTTGTACCATACATGGATTCAATTAAGACAGCGAAGAAACTGTGTGATTTTACAAACCTTTTTGTTACTTCCGACTGGTCTGTTCTGTACGTTGTCTCCAAACTTTTTATTACCTAGTTGAATGCTTTAACGTAAACTTTCTGATCTCCCGAACAATCGGAACTTACAATGGTTTCCAATATAACAATTACCATGATTGATCTCATATAAAAAGACCACAACCAGTTATCATTGTTTGGTTACCACTAAGGATTCAGCTTTCGGAGAGACTGTATCGGTTGGCCTGACTCGAAAAAACACAATTTTTGGGTTTTCCTCTTGTTAGAACGCACATGCTTGAAGTGACCAGCAGGTGAACACCTATCTACATGCGGGGAAAGAATACTCATCGACAGCTTTCCGCTGTGTGCACTAGACAGTCAAATGGTTCAATAATTGTTCAGTACCAGTCAGTTGTGAATGGCCAGTTTCGGGTTACAGTAACGTTAATAGTTCAAATATTCCCACAGTGGTCAACTTAATTCAGAATGTGGCGGACAGGATGTCTTTCGATACATCCGCTTTAGGTGGAAAACAAAACAGTGAAAACGATTGTCATGCGAGGTTTCATGGTAACTATAAAACTGCAAACTTCACTTCACTTTGGGACCTCATGTTAATGACGGCACAACACGACAACCTTAGTGTTTCCCCAAAAGAAACATGCGCATTAACGTTGATGATTATCCGACCGATCTCCATATCTTCTACCGGACAAAACGTGGTCCACAAGAGCAGAGTTCCAAAAGAGGAAACTTCAAGTGTATTGCTGACCAAAAGACTCCTCCGAGGATTGTGGCAAGAATTTACTGTTAGGCCTTCAATTCAAAGCTATAATGCCAGGGCGCTGCTTAATTTTACCTTGATTTTACTTTCTGGTTTCACTTGGACAAGATAAAGTGATCGTACAAAAAGCAGTCTGTTGCAATTGAAGCAAAAATGTATGGTGCAAGTTTCGCGCAATCATTCATAGAAAGCCAACTGACCATTATCGCTGTTGCGCTTCAACCAATCTGCCACGGAAAAGTTGCTTAAACCGATGGTGTGAAACATCGCATTATGATGGCTGCCGAAATTTCGGAATCCGGTTGTGAAGCTCTTATTAATGCAAACGGCAACTGCAGGCCAAGGTAAAATCTTTCCTCATTCTCATCCTCTTATCGATAACAAAACAAAAGCATTCCCTACAAAATCTAGAATGGAAAAGTTGATTTTAAATAATGAGGTGTTATTCAACCCTTAAAAAGGACTACGAGCACCTTCCGGCGACTGCGGTATTATTCCACAGGACGCTGTTGATGGCAAGATAAAGAAACATAAACAATTAATTGTACGGCACTTTCACGAAGATATCGTTGGAAACGAAACTGCTGTAATGTACAGGACAGCAGCGTGCAGATGTGCGGTTTTCAAAAGACTCACAAAATGAACAGCTCTCAGGCAATATTCGGAATAGATAGTATTCGTAATCTAACGGAGGAAAATGACCATTGTTTGAGACTGTCAAAAATTCATCGTCTATGGTACTTAAAGAAACTGCGGGGTGAAGCAATTTACTCGTACAATATAGCTCCTCAGCACATGTTAATAACGAGTTCAATGACATAATCATGCACTAAAGTAGTCACCGTTCACTTTTTTAGTTACACCCTTTTGAAACTGGCATCAACCACATGTTTTATGCTGGTCTCCTAAAGCATACAATTCGATGAATATTAAATTCAGAATCACTGAAATACCCTGGCTCAATTATGTGAAAAAATGCACTCAATATTAGATATTCTGCAATGTTCCGCTGGTTCACTAATTTGGATGCTTTACTCTGGACGTCACCCTCATTGGTAGGCACGTCAGGCGTGATAGCAGATTAGTTCTTGACAGTTAAGCGTCGTAGCAAACAAACGTTGAAATCGTTACGATAAATATGCCGAACTTCGGCAGGTTTCAGTAGCGCACGTGGTTTTCGAAGAGTGCTTACCCAAAGTTTTACTTTCTAAACTTTTGTACACATTTATGAGAAATTTAAGGAGGGTGCTAGATGAATCTTAGTGCATTTCAAACAGGAAAGATCCAACTCTATTAGTTATATTTCTTTTGGCAAAATCATCAAACAAATTCATTGAAACTGCCCGCGAGTAAGCATTAATTTGTCAGTCGGAGAATACTAGTAAGCGATAGGAAGAATATGGTGAAATCATTTGGAATATCCTTCACAAATATTCACTGGCATAAACGCCAACAACGTCTAGACACCTCTCATTCCTTTCTGAACCAGTTCTCTGTTCAGGCACTTCAGCCTTCGTAGGCTGTTTTTGTTAAACCAAAGCTGTGTCAAAATAGCACATGTCGGAACCACGAAGTTATAAGATTTAGATTATCATATGGACCATTCATTTAGTTGAACGTTGTTTTTGGTCCGCAGATGACATACTCAAAACGAGCTTGTGGGCTGCGTGTTAACTTAGAAAGATATATTAGTTTCCGACACTTGCAGTCTTACTGAAAAGGCTAAAATGCTCTAATTCAGTCAGATCTGCATTATATCAAATATTATGGTTATTAACCTGATGGTCTCGTTGGTATGAAAATAAGTTTGGCAAATCCATTCCAAAAATGCATTCCAAGAAAATGTGCAACACATTTGTATTTGCTCGAAGTTTGTAACCGCTAACCACCCAGCATATAGGGCAGAATAATTTACAGCGGTAGCTGACGGATTCCATATGTAATAATAAACACGCAAACAAGCAAAAACACTAACTTACACAGAGGTACACATCCGAATGCTCGGTAGAACGTAACTTGCTAAAGCTCATGTGTTCATGGTTGAATGTGATGACTAGTAGACTTTCAGTAAAAATCCTATCACATTAATTACAAGTCGGGTTGTTAACTGTCGGTCAAATCATTAAGTATATCTTACTTCGGGCTCTTTAGGGGTCATTTAATTTGTGGGTTGTACGTTATATGAAAGCCTGACAATTTGTAAAGAGGATGGTTACTGCCACTGGGTTTGTGGTAAGGATAACTGATGATTCATATCACTCGTCAGCTTTCCAACTTAAAGATCGTTCACGCAAACTGCAGAACAGTCGGCTACTCATAAGTTGGTTGGATGGTTGACGAATCGAATGAACTTCGTGGTATGAATGACAATCACTGAAGTCACCTAAAAATCAATGACCAGATTAGGTCAGTTTTTAGACTTATGCTTCAGCAACATGCAGAAACTCCTTTGGCATGAATATCCTCTTTGTTGTATATTACAGTAGTGTGGGTAGCAGTAAAAGTGTTTGGATAGTCACCAAATGTCACATCACAAACATCAATTAACGAACCGTGAATTGATCATTTTTGACTTTTCAAAACGTCTATCCTCCTTGCACTTCAGGTGGTTCATTCGCCAACTTGGTTATCCAGCAAAGCATCCGGCATCGTCACTCACAACACTGGTAGCTGGTTTCATTTTCGTCAGCGTCAGAATCTTTGGATCTATACCGTTCTGGATATGGCTGCATCGGAGTATAAATGAACTGGAATCTGAAGCACTGCGGCAAACGGTCAATTC